>JARSSU010009786.1:0-101450 GCA_029619165.1 Eurosta solidaginis | reverse complement strand
ACCACCGATCTCTATGATTTTTTCAGACAACAATATATGCTATATACGTAAGCATTCGTTGAAATTTGAAGCCTCTAGCTCTTAAAATAGGGCAGTAATTACGAAAAGTTTCTTATCTGAACAATCGGTTGTGGGGGATATATACTATATATACGACCGATCTCATCAATTTTTTCAGGCAACAATATGTGCAATATACGAAAGTATATGGTGAAGTTTGAAGCTTCAATCTGTTAAATTGAGTAAGATATTACAAAAATCCTCTTTTTCTGAAAAATCGGTTGTATGGAGGATATATGCTATAGTGGTCCGATCCGGCCGGTTCCGACAAATGTCTAATCGGACACCCAAATACACCCGCTCACCAAATTTTATCAAGATATCTCAAAAATTGAGGGACTAGTTTGCATACAAACAGACAGACGGACAGACGGACATGGCTAAATCAACTCAGCTCTTCAACCTGATTATTTCGGTATACTTAATGGTGGGTCTATCTATTTTCCTTTAAGGACTTACAATTTTGGGTTTCGTGACGAAATTAATATACCATTTCGTTTTCATGAAAGGTATAAAAATAGGTAGGTACTTTGTGTGAGGATGCAAAGTTTCAGGTTTTTTGTGGTCTGCGTGTAAAAACTATGACTACGAATCACGTATTTCAACAATATATGACGTAAACGTAACTATTTGATGAAATGTTATGAATTTTGAAGCTTCTAGCCGTAAAAAAGGGGCAAAAATGACAGTTTATATGAAGTATATAATATATATACCACCGATCTCTATGATTTTTTCAGATAAAAATATATGCTATATACGTAAGCATTTGGTGAAATTTGAAGCTTCTAGCTGTTAAAATGGGGCCAAAATCGCAAAAAAATATAATATATATATATATACATATATACTATATATACCATCATATATATATTATATATATCACCGATCTCTATGATTTTTTGACGCAACAATATATACTATATACGTAAGCAATCGGTGAAATTTGAAGCTTATAGCTGTTAAAATGTGGCTAAAATTGCGAAAATATATATACTATATATATACTATATATACCACATATATACTATATATACCACCGATGTGTATGATCTTTTCAGACAACAATATATGCTATATACGTAAGCATTCGTTGAAATTTGAAGCCTCTAGCTCTTAAAATAGGGCAGTAATTACGAAAAGTTTCTTATCTGAACAATCGGTTGTGGGGGATATATACTATATATACGACCGATCTCATCAATTTTTTCAGGCAACAATATGTGCAATATACGAAAGTATACGGTGAAGTTTGAAGCTTCAATCTGTTAAATTGAGTAAGATATTGCAAAAATCCTCTTTTTCTGAAAAATCGGTTGTATGGAGGATATATACCATAGTTGTCCGATCCGGCCGGTTCCGACAAATGTCTAATCGGACACTCAAATACACCCGCTCACCAAATTTTATCAATATATCTCAAAAATTGAGGGACTAGTTTGCATACAGACAGACGGACAGACGGACATGGCTAAATCAACTCAGCTCTTCAACCTGATTATTTCGGTATACTTAATGGTGGGTCTATCTATTTTCCTTTAAGGACTTACAATTTTGGGTTTCGTGACGAAATTAATATACCATTTTATTTTCATGAAAGGTATAAAAATGGGCGTGGCAACGCCCTTTTATGACCAATTCTCTATATTTCGGGAGCCATAACTCGAAGAAAAATTAGTTCAGAATAGAACCATATGTATATTTGTTATAACGCAGCTTTGTAACACTATTAAGCACACAAAACAAAGAAAACCAGCATTTCAAGTATATAGCTGGGTATGTAATGTTCGGTTTCACCCGAACTTAGACTTCCTTACTTGTTTTTTTCTACTTTCCTTTCCTTACCCTTCCTTTCATTTCTTTTCCTTTCCTTACCCTTCCTTTCATTTCTTTCCTTTCATTTATTTTCCCTTTGCAATCTCCATAGGGCTCGCATACAAGTTTAGCGACTTTTTCTGGATATCGGTGATGGCAGGCTTTCCACCCACGTATTGGCCACTGAAAAAGAAAAAGGTTTTGGGATCCCTTGAAGTTTCTAATTGACAAAGGAAGAAAAGAATCGCGAGCTATTTTGGAAGCAATAGTGTTGTAAGTGTTATAAATATAGCGGGACTGAATGGTTACCTTACTCCCACCTAGATCAGAAAAAGTTGCGGTCTTTAGCATTTAGTTAAAATGCAAGTTCAAAGTAAAATGCTAATTTCTGTTATAAGTCGAAAATCCAAATCGACTTCTTGAAGCCAAGGTTCACATATCTACGAGTTTAATACGATTATTCGCTAGGGAATGAGGGGAAGAACAAAAATGCATACATAATGCGTCCTACAGATGGCAATTTCGATAGTTGCACAGATTTTCGAATTTAGAAAAAACTTTTTCTATTAATTATAAACAAATAGAGTAATATTTGTTAACAAAAATAGGCCTATGCACTGCTGCTGATCAATACGAATCGACTCATATAACTTTTATATGATTTTACGTATGCTAAGTATGCGAAACAGCCTGCCAATTGATTATATGGAAATTTTGTTAGCGTATTAATATATAGATGATGCAAAATCAAATTTTTTTTCATGTCAATTCTAAACTGCAGCTGGGTATATATTTGCTTCCAACCTAGCTTAGAAATAATTTACTTATTTAATCCACTATTATTGGCTTTTCCCAGTAATTGCATTCAAACTGGAAACGCAATTAGTTAAAAAAAGTGATTTTATTGTTATTCGATAAATTTATTTATACAATAACTGCACTAAATTAAAAACGAATAAGCTTTGAAAACCACGTCCATTAAACTTAATTAAAAGGATTAGTTAGTCATAAATGGGTTAAAAGCTTGCTTTCTCAAATCTTATTTAAACCTTGACCAGATAATTATGCCAATTTGTTGTTATTGTATCATAAACAAAAGTATTTTACTAATGAAATTTGTTTATTGAGATGCTTTAACTCTCTGGTCAAATCTTAGTCGGACTGATGTCTAATTATAAAGAAACTTAAATATGCTCGTAGTTGGATAAAAAACATAAAAACAATTTGTGGACGGACAGAAAAAAGTAAAAAAAGCAAATGTCAATATCTTTTATCGAGTGAGGCCAGGTAAACCCCAACCCCCAATATGCTAAAACTTTTAATACCAAAAAAGCCACAAATACCAAATCTCATGGTTGAACATATTTTTTGTTTACATATTCATCAGGTTGTCCGTTATTTATGTAGTTCGTTTTCCGTAATTGCTTCAGACTTGTTTTTAATAAAATATTCACAACTTTTAAAATAAATTGGTATGCAGTTCCAGCAAAATAGGCGGTGACACGCCCTACTCGGGATACAAACCAACTAAGGAAGATTAATTAGAGAGGGAAGGGCAGGTGTAAACAAAACAAAAATGAAGACAATGATGCGAGGGAAAGATGTAAGGTAAAGCGAGTGAATAGGGAAAAAGAAACCTTCTCAAATGAAAGACCTTCATTTCGACAGAATTGGGGGCGTATATCTTAAAGATAAATAACTATGCAATTTTGAGAAAGTGGGGGACTATATATGCAATACTTGTGAACCTACATGCGAACAAGATGGAGAAAAAAGGAAAAGGAACTGGAGAAGAGATGGGAGAGATGAAATAGCGCGGAAGGGAGAGAAGTAGAAGAAGATCAATTGCATAAAGAGAGGAAAATTGAAAGGAAAGGCCAAGGGGAAGGAAATTTAGAAAAGAAAATTTTAAGAAATGAAGAGAAATGGGAAGAAGTAGCACGCAAAAGAGAAGGAGGAAGGGTAAAGGAAGAAAGTGGAAAAGGAAATAAAAGGAAGTATGATAGGAGAAGGACCGGAGGATGAAATGGGAAAATTGATGGAGCTGAGGGGAGTGAAAAGGTAGAGAAGAGAAGACAGAGAGTAGGAAGAGGAACAAAAAAGCATAAGCAAGCCTTTGGCCTCATCTAAAGGCCGGTAAATCTTATACCAGGTGCACCGCGTTCAATACACGAAGCTCGCAGTGGGGAACAGCAGACATCATAGGAAAACACGCGTAACTCTGGCACAACTTCGAACTAGATATTGTAGTAGGATAATCTCTTATTTATACAAAATCAATCGCGATACACGTTGTATATATCCTGCGTGTAATATGTCCCCATATGACACCAACCACGCGGGAAAAACGTCTCTAATAAACATGTATCTTTGGTCGAATCCTCTTGAAACTTCTTTGACTTCCGTTCGAGGAGATCAAGGGGTATTCGTGAGTGCCTATTGCATGGGGCTAAGCATTGCTACAGGAAGAAAAAGAGGAAGGAGAAATTGTGATAAAAAAAAAGAAGGCATGAAAGAGTAATCGAAAGGAATGGGGTTGGATAACGTGAAATGGAGGAAGAATGGAGTAGGAGAACGGGAAGGTCCAGAGTATGAAGCCAGAAAGTGAGGGGTGGATGGAGTTAAAGGTGGAATGCAAGATGAAAAGAAATAGGCTGAAGAGAATAGGAAAACTAAGTGAGAGATAGGCGAAGAAAGAAGAGAAACAGGTAAAGAGGGAGAAGACCAAAATAGAGCGAAGATAGAAGAAAAGGAACGCAAATTAAAGGAACATTGAGAGTAAGAGGAGGCGTTTACCTACTAAGAAAAATAATTGGAGGCAATCCAATGTGACGGGTTTGACATTTTGATTCCTCTTTGACTCAGGCTTTAGTTAATTTTTCTTTAACTAGTAATTTTAGAAGTTTCATTTATCATTTCTAAAGGTGACATGAAGGAGGATAAAACCACCCACCTACGCCAGTAAATGATCTAATTTCCCACTCTCAGAAAAACTAAAAAAAAATCTTTCTAGAATTTGATGTACCATATCTTTTTAAGGAAAACACTGAGAAACGATATTTTTATGAATTATGCTCGTCTATTTTACAAAGTAAAAACAAAAACTCTTTTTAGCTTGTGACGGGTAGGACAGGTCTCATTGGAAGCACAAAATGTGTGAATAAACTGATTACCTAAGATACCTTTTTCACCGGAGTGACCCAGAGGTAGATGAGGGGATATAGGGGCATGCCTCAACGTGGATTTTTGTTGCAGATGTATTCCGAAAGTTTAGGTTAATTGTGGGAGCAATTATTTTGTCCGCTTGAACCTTTGAATATGCTGACCTTATAAAATAAATGCAAGGCGCGATAACTTCTGAAAAGATTTTAGGCCGAGGTTCTTTACCAATTTGGGTCGTGCTCTGCCTACATGTTCTATGCCGACTCCGAACGGCATCTGCTAAGCGGTTGAAATTTCACTGCGAAGCTTTTCATGGCAGAAATACACTCGGAGTGTTTGCCAAATCACTGCCGAGGGGCGACCCCACTTAGAAAAGCTTTTTCTAATTGAAATTTTTTTTTATAAATTTCCGATGTTGCTTTGTCCAGGGCCTGAAGCCAGGATGTTCGGTGTGGTAGACGGAGCACGCTAAAACCACACCACAGCGGCCGCGAGTCTGCTCACCTTGCTTAAGTAACTATGTATTTTCCGAAGCATGTTTGAAGTGAGAGTTGGAGATTTTTTGGGAAAAGTGAGAGGTATAACATCTGTGCATCAGTCACTGCGCTCTGCGTCAACTATCAGCTCAGCTTGTTTATAGTCTCGTGAGAGCATATGTGGTCATCACTGTCGCACAAGAAATGCACAAAAGCTGAAACAAGGCTGCCAGCGACTGCTATGGAATCAAGGAAGTTATAGAGGTTCTAATATGGTTTTGGACAGCTATATTGTTGCATAAATATTATAAATATTAGAAATATTGAAACCCTTAATCAACGAGCTGATAAGGCTTATTAGACGGCTCAGGCTTGATAAATCCACTACGGAACGGATTTTCAATTAGGAGATCGTCTTGGAGAATACCCATGAAGTTCAAAACTCTCCAAAAAAACTTTTTTAGAAATGTTAAATGGTTCTGACCTCACTAACTTGATATTTTTGAGACTTTTTTTGATTGGCAAAATATAATTTTTGCGTTACGGCAGACCCTAATGTCAACATGTGTTTAGAAATACATACATATATACCCACCTATGTACCTAAAATAATATGTATATGAACATAAAAATCTGTGAACGGCAACTTAAAAAATCATTTGAATAAATATTTATTTTCACAGTTCAATGTTTGGATGCGCCGCTGCCTGGACGCGAGTCTAATAAGCTTATGGCCAAACATCATACAAACAGACAAATTTCGAGTTCTGAAGAATTATGACATGATCACCTTAGAGTACCGTCAATCGTCTCATGATTTGGCTAAACGCTCCAGCTTTGATCTGAAATTAAAACTACATAAATAAAAAAATAATAAATATTCCGCAAGATCGGTCTGACGTTGGCGTTACTCGTTCACATCACTTCTCATACATTATGACGTCGAGTAGTTGCCAAGTGGTAACAAAAAAAGGTACTTATTTTTGTTTTACGTCAACTCACGTGTGCAGCATGCAAAATATTTAACATAATTTTATATTCAGGTAAAATCATAGAAGTGACTTTGAGTGATATTCTTGTCAGGCAGGAAATAGCAAAAGCATTGCTACAGCTGACGAAGAATTTGGTAAGAGAGTTGGCTCGAAAAGAGTGAGCTGTGTATTTGTGTGTGTGTCTTGATCAATTAAGGTATGAATTACCTATAATGAATAATAACTTTTTATTAAGTCAATTAAAATGGCATAAAATATTATTAATAATGTACTAGAAAAAAATGCTTATCTATGGGCGCAGCGGATCTTTAATAGCGTGTAAAAACTGATTCAAGTAAGCGCAAGAACTCACCTCGCAGGTCATGGGGAGTGTTACGGATAAGGACAGTCAGTTCGAAGATATAATTTTTGCTGGTTCGATCCTTTATTGACAATGTCGGTATAATTTTAGAGCAATTTTGGGACCATTTTTTTAATTTCTTCAGGACTGTTTCGGAATCATTTGGGACTACTTTGAGAAAATTGTCGCAAAATATCAAGATGTTTTTGGGTCTATTTCCGCAACAGTTTCTGGATCATTTAGACTGTTTCTGAATCATTTCGTGATTATATCCAGATGTTTACGACATGGCCTTTGAGGTATTTTCAAGAATATTCAGAACAGTTTCTAACCTTTCAGGGACCATTTCGGTATATTTTCGACATGGTTTTCGGGCTTTAGGCGGAACTAGGATACCTTTCGAGACTATTTTCGGCTTCATTAAGACTATATCGCGACGATTTCGGCGTTGTTTTCCGGATAATCTGGAATCGAGTTCGTGATCATCACCCTCCTATTGGGAAAGGTGTTTTTTTTTCAAATCTTTACACCTCAGAGGCTACTCGACCTAAACCAAGAACATTTTGTTTGTGGATTGGATAGATTGCAAGAGTTTGAAAGCCGCAAGTTGCTAATGGATATGATACTTTCACGTCTCATTGTCAATCGACTGTTTCTCGTCATACTGGGAAAGATACGACAGTCTGGCTAGTATCTGACGATGCTAGTACCCAATGCGTATCCGACAGGAAATATCTCTTCGGCTGTATTCGAAAAGAACAGAACCAACAAATGATCAGTTTTCTGTGATAGGTAAGATGAGGTTAGGAGGCTTACTCGGAGGCACACATAGTCCAGTATTAATAGATATCATAATTAATTGTGGTATCATAAATGTAAACCATTACCCCTCTTCCCAAAACTACTTCAAGGACCTGATAATTGCTGACAAGTCTTTGATGCAACTCCATACTTGATGGAGATCATTCAGAAAGGTAGCTTCCATACAGCGCTATCCAGCGCCTCGCCAGGCAATGCTGTTTGGCATCTCTTAACGACGCACGACAAGTGCGGATGAAGTGATCTAACGTTTTCTCCGTTTCGTCATCTTTACAATTCCTACCTCATCGACGATAAGGTATTCATTTCTTCTGCCTGCCAGTAAGGCGGTGCCCAGTTATTACTCCAAGTGTAGGATCCCTACTAAGGGTGTAAACGTGACGGGATTGATAAATTGTCAACGGTTTCGGTATACCAAATTTTACTTGGATATCTGCAAAACCAAGAGATTAGTTTGAATTTATAGTCCGACATGGCTTATTCGGTATAGCTGGTCATCCTTAGACTTCAGATTGCAGTAGTAAATTTAGGATGTAGCGCTTGATCAAAAATGAAGGATTCGAACTACGCTCGCTTCTCTTAGAACTCTTAGAAAGATCAGATACGAAGTATGCAATGTGTAAAAGATTAAAATATGCAAAAGAAGGCAATTGGGAAAAACTTTACAACAAATAAGGCATGACGTAGCTGAATGCGTTTGTAACCATTTCAACTATCGTAGGAGTGCGGGTTCGACTCCCACTCCCGGGAGAAAAGGCTTTGAAGAGATTTACAAGGTATAATCGAAACAGCTGTCGCCTTGTCCGTCCTGATGTCACGTTGTTTAAATTTTTCCCAAACTACTAAATAAATTATAAATTAAAAATTGCTTCAAATAAATGTTTTCACACATTTAAAAAAAAAGCAATACGGGCAATCCCCGATTAAATCGTATTAAGACTAGTTGTGGCCGCGGATCGCTTCCGTTTAGAAATCCCGCGGTTTCTTGTGACCGCCACTTTTGAACTTATCGTCTTTTACCAGTCAAACCCTCGCTGTCATCTTCGAGCATCAGCCCGATTAGCCTCATAAGAGTCGCCGAAATTTGCATGTGGTTTTGACTGCTTTGAGCCCTGGTGGATCCAGACATAGTGATGCATAAGCACTCGCCCTGTAATGTGGTGACTACTTTTAGCCTCAGCTTGCTTTGATCCTTGTCACGATCTTCCGGTGATTCTTTATAAGCTTTTTATTTTACGTAGTAAGAGGCCCAAAATCTTTCTTCTGCATCGTCCGTAGGTTGATTTCTGTGCCATCCGGCTGGGAAAAAAGGGTACAAGTAGCGCTCTATACGCAATTTTGATCCCAAGGATACGTTTTTATATGTTTTTATCTTCTCTTTGTCCCTGTCCAAGTTCTCTGGGGCATTCGATTGCCCCCTTATTGCTAATCATTCGGTATCGCTACCTATGGTTAAATTCCTTAAATGAGATCTGATATAGCCCCCATATCCAACTCTGGCATAGTTTATATCGTCCTCCTATGAGTGTGCTGCACCATCAATTTAAAGCAAATTTGTCCATATAATATCTGCGAACTTAATTGGCCAATACATTTGGGACCTTCCTGTTAACCTACCACAACTTTCAAAAGACTGGGCCTGGCATGAGGAAAACATTCTTTGCAGTGTTCCGTCCTTAATGTGTGTTAACAAACTCACAGGAAATTGAAAATGGGCATGGCATTGCCCCTTTTTAGTAAATTTCGTCACCATAGCTAATTCACAAAAAATTTAGGATTTGGAGTCAATTTCTTAAGCTTTTAGGAGGCTAAATATAGGATAGCCAGCCTTTCAGGCACTTTGAGTAAGCCTTCCAACTCTCGGAATTTTTGCATCATTCGTTGAGCTGTTCATACTGCCATACGATAAACGTTGGCCAAGATGGGAGTTGGTTTGTTATTAAGTTTTCTTGTAGGACTGCAGTTTTACAATTACATATATATTCATACACAAAAGTACATACATATGTACATGTTTACATCCCACCATGCAAGTTTTACTATCTTGTTTACAATCTTATCAAAGGTCCTTGCCCTTGTAACTATTTCTACATTTATTGCAGTCATACTGTGCAAGTACTTGCCCAGCCCTAGTTTGCAAGCCCAGTTGCAGTTGGAAGCTTCTTCTTCTTGATGTTGCAAACTGGTTGGAAGAAACTAGTTTTAAAGATTTTGTTGCAAGATATTTCCCACTAAATCAAGTGGCTAAGTTACGTATAGTACAAAGAATAGCGACATGAGGGCTAGCTCACTAGAAGCAGAATGCCAAGAAAATAGAAGAAAAACTGAAACATATTGACACAAGATTTATTTGCTTCTAAAATGAATTCTAGGATGCTGGCTTAGCATTTACACTCTTCCTCATGGTATGACAATCATTTGGGAACAGGGGGATCACAGACAAAGGCGTGATTGGTTTGTTGGGCGGCTACTGTCGTTTCAGGTGTAGATCTCAAAAGGCTATAATATTTTTATTTGAAATGAAGAAAGTTTCATTTGACTTAAAAAAAGTTTCATTTGATTTGAAGAAAGTTTTAATTGATTTGAAAAAGTTTCATTTGATTTAAAAAAATTTCATTTGCTTTGACTTAAAAACGTTTGACTTGAAAAAAGGTTAGTGTGATTTGAAAAAAGTTTTATTCGACTTGAAAAGAGTTTCATTTAATTTGAAAAAAGTTTCATTTGACTTAAACATGATTCGTTTTATTTAAAAAAAGTTTCATTTCATTTGAAAAAAAATTCATTTGATTTGACTTAAAAACGTTTGACTTGAAACAAATTTTATTCGACTTGAAAAGAGTTTCATTTAATTTGAAAAAAGCTTCATTTGACTTAACAAAGTTTCATTTGATTCGAAGAAAATTTTATTTGATTTGAAAAAGTTCCATTTGATTTAAAAATTTTTCAAATGACTTTCATTTAATTTGAAAAAAGTTTCACTTGACTTAAAAAAGTTTCATTTAACTTGAAACAATTTTCATTTAATTTGAAAAACTTTCATTTGACTGAAAAAACTTTGCTTTGATTTGAAAAAAAATTTAATTTGACTGAACTTGAAAAAAGTTTAATTTTATTTGAATAATGTTTAGTTTGACTTGAAAAGTTTCGTTTGATTTGAAATATGTTTTGTTCCACTGATGTTCATTTGATTTGAAAAAAGTTTCATTTGACTTAAAAATGTTTGACTGAAAAAAGTTTGATTTTATATGAAGAAGTCTTAATTTAACTTGAAATAAAGTTTCGTGTGACTTGAAAAAAGTTTCATTTGACTTGAAAAAGTTTAATTTAACTTGAAAAAAGTTTCGTCTGATTTGAAAAAGTTACACTTACAAGCTTTATCGGGATTCAATATTTAATCCCGCACTCATCTCTAATTTCAAACTTTTTTGTATAATAGTTATGTAAACATATGTATTTTTGAAGTAGACTTCTTTGCATGGTCCATTGAAAAAATCACAGCTTTACAATTCATTCACCCTTCAACGGGAATTTCAAAAAGAGTATATTAGTCAATTTGTCGCACTAGTTCTAAGAATATTAAAAACAAAGTATGCAAACAGAATATTAAATCCTTGCAAAGCTGCTGGAAATATTTGCTGAAGTGCGACAAGTTATTAGGCTTTAATTTCATAACTGAAACACCAGGCAAATGCTTTAACATTTATGTAAGTGGAGTACTCACAAAAGTTTGCTGAATATGTTACAAAAATTGGTAAGCATATTTTGAGCTTATCGGCTTACCTACTTGCTAACATAATTGGCGCTAAACCGTTAGATTATGCCATAACGGTTTAGTTCTACTGCTAGAATTATCTTTTTCAGAATCAGGTGTTGTGTGTCGCTTCTCTTATCGTTAGGATCGTGAAGATCTGGGTCATACAAGAGGTCTGAAGCCGCACTGATATGGTCCCATCAGTTCGTTGACTTTGGGCATCAGTCTTTTGCACAATACGAAAGATAGAACCTTACACGCGATATTAGGGTATCGGATTCTTTATTTCTCTAGCTAGCTAGCAACTGGGAGAGGTGCTTCCTCTATTTACCAGGTCGCCCATGTAATTCCATCAGGAGTCTGCGCTGGTCAGAATCTTCGGGCATTATTCCTATCAGCGAGCATCTGAGGCTCCTCGCACTCAGTCCGTTCTGCCTCACGATTTTCCTTCTAAAGAGACGTCTTCCCTCCGTCCGCAGCATGGCTCTATAGGCATCGCCCTTTTTTCCTTACTGTACCAGTTGAGAAGCTCCAAATCAAAACGCAATAATTACAATCGAACACTTTCGAGAAAATTGAGAAAACGCTATCAAAAAATGTAAGGTGTCATTACAAATGCATATTTTTAGTAGAGTTTTAAGTAAGTAAGACCAATTATTCTTTTAGTTTTTATTAACAGTCTGGAAGCTATTGTAAATTAGAATATGGTTACATCAAAATTCGAAAAAATATATGCACTTTGCGTTTTGATATGCAACTCCTTAGTTGTTTTTGCGGGCCGCCTGGAAACCTATGGTCTCAGCAGCGGCGGTACGTAATAAGAGGGAAATATGGCCCCACTGCTGGCCCAAATTGTTGGGTCCAAGATTGCTCTCAGTTAGCATATCTAAGAACCGAGTGTAATAATGTATGCTTCGTGACGAGCTGGTCCGACTCGAAATTTGGACCTCGTAGAGTGCGCACATTCGGGACACTAGAGCTAAGTCTACCGTCGATCACGATGCGATCGATTTGGTTTCGTGTTCTTCGATCATAAGACCGCCAAGTAGCTTGATGCATCATTTTATGTTGGAACCTGTTACCGAAAAATGATCATATTTCGAGCCGCAGCGAAGTCAATCAGCCTCAATGCGTTTTGAGAAGATAAATCTTGTAGGCAAAATTTTCTCCAGTAGGGCCAAATATCCCTTCTTTGCCCACCCTGGCGTTGAATTCGCCCACCATGGTTTTAATATCATGACGGGGCAGTTATCGTATGTCATTTCTAGTTTCTCATATAAGGAGTCCTTATCCTTGTCGTTCGTATCGTCTATTGTTGCGTTAGAGCACATAAACGCATACATAAAAGCTTCGCCTTCATGAGGATCGCAAGACGTTCGTTCCCAGCAGTGAACCACAGTAAATGGTGGCGAAGTTTAATTTCCACCACAAAACCAACACCTTGTCTCCAAATTGCGCGTTTGCTTACTTTGTTGGGCCTTGTTAGGTAAATGGATAAAATAAGTTGCAGCACAGAAAGTATTCCTATCGACACTCGAATTTGTGAGCTGTGTGGGGAAAAACTATTGAAGGACTACATTATCCACTTTGAGGCTTCCAATAAGTGTAAGCTATCGCGTAGGATGCTCGATGGTTAAGTGGCAAATAATGAATACGGGAGTTACTACGGCACACTGTGGAATGCGAGATGAAGGTATTGCAGTTTTGGCGCACTCGAGTCTTCGGAGAATTTCAGACATGTTCGGAACTATATTTTTGCAATTTACTGACTGTTCTCTCCTAACATAAAGCAAGTTTATTACAAAGATTTAAGAAAATTTATTTACCACTCCAGCTCTTAGGAGTGATACGGCTGTCAGATCAAAAAGCAGCAAGTGGCATAGGTCCTACAAAGCTTCTAGTATTTGCCAAGAGGACGGATAGTTTATAACAAAGTTCATTGTTTTATGATAGGGTTTTTCCGTTTGGTCGGTAAACAAACTTTTGGTAACACTACAGACTCATTAAGTCTATGTGAGATCCTCACCAACCGGCCAGTTCCACCTAACCTAACCTAATTCCCATGCTACCATAGAAAAAAAATTATAATTTGAGCAGCTGATTTTTTTTGCCAAGAACGATAATCTTTGAAATCAATTTGAAAGCCACAAAATAATGAATCACAAAGAACCTCTCTTCTACACCTTTTCCAGTTTAAGTTCAGAAAATTGCAGTTCAAGTTCAGGAAAATCCAATTTAAGTTCAGAAATTCGAATTTAAATTCAGAAAATTACAATGCTAGTTCAGAAAATTACAATTCAAATTCAGAATTTTCATTTCGAGTTCAGAAAATTACAATTCAAATTCAGAAAATTATAAGTAGGGTGTTATTTTTAAAAGTTATTCCAATTCATACTACGTAATGTAATACTTACATGTTATTTGCGGAAGTGTTGATGCTTCGTTGACAATGGTGGCTTGGATATACTGTACCCCAAATTTTCTCCAAGGCGTGTACATCCCGACCTAAGAAATCAAACGGAGGACAACTCTTTGCAACAAGTGCATGAGGACGCTCCGGCCATGAAAGTACTTGGAAAGTAAGAAGACGGAGAGATCTCCACAGAGTTGCGAGAGGCAGGTGGAGGAAGACTTGATCTGTACACACAATACTTTTACGTTACTTGCGGGATTGTGGACGCTCCGTTGATTTCGTCATACCTTTACATATGAGAGGAGGAAAGAAAAGAGACGAAACGGTTTTTTCGCTATCTCATTCATGTAAGCAAAATTGGGATAAGTGAGTAAAGAAGGCAAGTGCTTCCTTAACAGATAGTAGGCCTTCATATCCTTGTATCAGAACTTTCTGAATCTGAATTGTAATTTTCTGAACTTGAAATGTATTTTTCTGAACTTGAGTTGTAATTTTCTGAACTTAAATTTGAATTTCTGGACTTGAAGTGCAACTTTCTGAATTTGAATTGTAAATTTCTGAATTAAAATTGGAATTCTGAACTTGAATTGCAATTTTCTGAATTTGAATTGTAAATTTCTGAATTAAAATTGAAATTTATCAACTTGAATTGTAAATTTTTGAATTTAAATTGGAAATTCTGAACTTGAATTGTAATTTTCTGAACTTGAATTGTAATTTTCTGAACTTAAACTGGAAAATGTGTAGAAAAAAGCCATAAGCCCATAAATTAAATTTTACCTCATTATCGGATTAAGATGACAGCAAAAGAATATAAAAGCCTGCAACGTTTTACTAAGCCACCAGAAAGCTCTTATTTTGACAAAGACTGGGTGTGGCTCACAGTAATAGTGGTGTTCGCCAAGGAGCTCAGCCACATTCAAATACACCCTCAAGTGAACACATTTCTTTTTGGTTCTGGGCTTGCACGCCATAATACCCAAATCGAACTCCATCAACACCCCAAGCTTTATAAGCTACAAAAGTGAAGCTTAAAATTAAAATGTTTGCAAGATTCCCACGCTAATGCTGCTTTAAGTTCCCAACTGGCCGATTATTCACCAAAGCAGCAAAATGCGCCAAAAATATTCCAGATTTCTTTTGGCAAATATTAAAGAAGAGCAGCATAAATGTGCCTACATATAAAAGGTGTAAAATTTATGGAAACGTGGAATTTCACATTGTGACGTTAGTTTGGTTAGGCCGTAAGTAAAAAGTTCACAAGAAAGCAACGGAAACACATTCCATAAAGTAAGCGTGTGGACAACTCTGTTTTGGACCTATGTACTACCTGGTTTTTACTAGAAGGTATAGAAGATATTCAATAGAAATTCAGATCTTCTCCTTCACTGCAGGACATCATATCCAATAGCACTGCTTAGCTGGGACTTTAAAGTTACAAAGAATTTTATGTCATTGTCTTCCTGGCTACGCGAATTTTTAATGACTGGCACTTCGAAAGTAACCATCATGAATATAGGACCGCTATGAAGAGGTATAAAAGGGCCATGCGATACAAAAATTCCTGGTGCCAAAACAGACTCTTTTTACAATATATTAACGGAAACTGTCTGGGATCATCAGCTGTGAGCTTTGCACTTTTTGTCTATGGTCACTTGCCAGACGATCAGATAGGAAAATAACACATGTAAGGCGATGTGATAACTGGGATCTCGGGTCACTTTCCTGCATAAATGCGTACTTCAAAGAGAGAGTGTGGAAATATTGAAGGTAAGGGCCTAGTGACAAACTTAGCTTTTCTCTTGGGAAGTAAGCTTCAGTCTTCCAGGTTGAAGTATTCATAATCCCCAAGAGTGTGCACACCTGAGAAAGGAGCAAAAAGTAACAGCAAAGCGCTGGCTAGCTCTCTTAATCTTTAAAATCTGGTACGTCAATGTAGGTTGCTGCATAATAATGTTGCTGGGCCACACGGGAGACTCTAAGAATCAGACAGCAGACCACTTTGTGAAGGTAAACTTGGAACAAGCATTCCTCTTCCCGCAACTCCTCATTCGCCATCGAAGTCAATGTAAGTATCTTAGCGAATTTTGGTCGAAATCGTTACTCAGAAGCATGAAAGGTCGTAGACAGGCAAAGCCATATGAGGCCATCAATCTCAGCCTGTTTCAAATGAGTTCACTTAGTATTAACACATAAATAGGATACTGCTGCATGACAGACAATCCATGCCCATTTTGTTTTGAGCAGAAGATGTGGGTCATAGCTAGTCTACCTACTTTGCATGCCATATGCTGACAGATGTACGTTGACTTCGGCTTAGATTGCGTCAGGTTTTTTCTGAGCTTTGGATTTTGATCCACATGGACTGAAAATAGGACTGAAGTGTCATGTCAGTGGCAACAGTTTAGTATTGGAAGGCGTGTTGAAGCAGCCTTACTGTATTATGTATTTAAGAATATTCGTAAAGCAGTTTAAGAGTACTCCACAACCCTATGGGTATATTCAGTATAAGAGATATCCTTACGAATTGGTCAACCAGCTCCATAGCTTATACTCGTATTCATTTAAAAATTATGGTCCAATTTTTAATGCGTTGTCCTAGGGCAGGATCACTTTACCAGATCGGTGTTACTCTATTTTTTCTTTCTAAGTATGCTATCGAATCTTTGAGGGAGAGTAATTTACAAAAAACCATCTGCATAGAGTACTCACAAGCAACGCGAGAACTCGAGTAGATAATCCACATTGGAGTATTAACCAGTGAAAAATGGAAACCATGATTACAACGATTTTTGCAGGATTTGAGCTTAGCAACGATTTGAAATAATTGGGCAAAGTTAATTGACTACACAAAATTATGATTAACACATTTAAAATTACGTAAATAAACAATTGATTCTATTTTTTGTTAATCAAAAAGGAGGTTTCTTTTAAGAATCATTTGTTTTTTAGTTTATCACAAGGCAGATTGATTAAGCAATCACTTTTCGACTAATCACAGTTTGAAAAAAATGGGTTAATCGTAGATTTGATGTTTAATCTTTTTATTAAGACTGTGATTAATCAAAAAGGGTATATGTTTTAAATTAAAATACGAGCATTTGAGGTAAACTGATATGGTATTAATTAACTAAGTCAACGATTAATTGAACAATAGCTTATTCAACTAACTTAATTAGTCGAATAAACGCTCAGCTTGGAAATAATCTCAACTGCAACAACAAACCATTTTTTATGTAGCAAAACTTTAGTGATCGTCAAAACATAGCAATACATGCATAGATCAATGCTTGATTAGCAAGATTATTTTGCTCTTCATAATCACTACAATCATTATGATGGTGTTTGTTATGTGCATTCTACGCTCTAAGAAGTAGTTGTTGTTACAACAGCTTTTTTTTATGTACACGAGTACGTGGCACACAACTAAAAAATTTGTATGTATATGTTGTCTTTGATCTTATCCTCGCACTGTTTCCACTCATCCACGATTTCCCTGCACAGCATCCTCTACTGCAACTATATATCACGAGCCATTCCCTTCCTGCTTCTTAGCTGCCTTGAATGGTTGATACCTTTTTCTTTACATTTTTCTCTATTCCAGAGCTCGTCGTGCATGCGCTTCCAACTTTGTGTTTGTGCACATTCACCTCCCATTCCTCCCTTTCCTATTCCATTTTTATTATCGTTTTGTGTAATGATAGTACTCGTATTTTTGTCCGTTACGAATCGACTTTGCTGCTTTTCTGTTCTGTTGTAAATATTGCTGCAATGCGCTATGTCTGTCTCTTACAATTGATGCTTCGAATGATATGATGGTTCGTGTTGCTGCAGTGGATAAGAGGATACCTTAGTTGGACTTTTTGGTTATTTATTGTTGCTGTAGCACTTCTTAGTTAGTAGGGCTTCTTATTCTGGCATCCATTTGATCTTGGCAAACCATGTGTGGTAAACTTTCCATAAATACGGGCCATTGCGTTTGGAGAGTTTGTAGTGGCAAAGTTTCTTGAACCTTAGATTGTCATCCATGCGTTGCTGACTGAAGCTGCTGAAACTTAGCCTCCCCAACGGTTGGAAGAGCAAAATAGTCGTCCATGCTATTACCCTGCAAAAATCGTTGGATCATGTGGTCCATTGGAGTACTTACCATTATACTCCACTGTAATGCAGCAATGGACCAACTCCCCTGCAAAAATCGTTGGATCATGTGGTGCACTGGAGTACTTACCATTATACTCCTCTGTAATGCAGCAATGGACCAACTCATCTTTCTACACGAACACATTGTAAGCCGATCATTGCTCGTTTTTAACGATTGTAATTGGACTGTGGGTACTCCATGGATTACTCTGATATAATGCGGAGCAGGAGTATATGGTCCAGTCCTAGGACATCGCAATGTTAATTGGACCATATTTTTTGTATGAATTGTGGTTAATTTTGGAGTACTCGGTTGGTCCATAGCGAGTACTCCATACATGCATGCATGGAGTACTCGCGATTTTTGCAGGGTAGTGCATCTACAATGTATCCGCTTGTGTTTAAAGAGGTTCATATTATACTCAAATACCTGGAGGGAAACACGCCTCCAGTATCTAGTTGCATGTTTTGATTTCTGCACATCTGTTGCAATTTAATGCCATTTTGTGTACTACCAGTTTCCCGAAATTGGCATACGCAAATGCTAGTTCAGGCTTATTTAGTGGATACTGTAATAAGGAGGGATGAAATAATGTCAACGGACATAACGTCAACTGACCTTATGACCATTTCAAATGGCTTTAAAGTTAATTTAAGTTATGGCCTTATAAAATTCTCACAACGCAAAATTTCAGATGGCTACAATTTCAACGATATTGACATAATGTTCGTCCTGTTTTTCCGAAATGGTCATAAGATCAAACGGCCATAAAATAAAATTAAGAAAAGTCATAAAGTCAATTGATATTATGATTGTTTGAAGGGATTATAAGGCCAATGGATCTTATGGTCATCTGAAGTTGTCACAACGTCATTTGGCCGTTAACCTTATGCTACCCCACCATATACTAAAACGTATGTATAGGAATAGTAGATAGCTATACTTTTTTATACTCAACTGAGCAGAGCTCACAGAGTATATTAATGTTGTTCGCATAACAGTACCCTGTAACGGCATAAACTAATGGAGATAGATTTAGACTTCTATATATCAAAATGATCTGGGCGAAAAAAGAAATTCATTTAGCCATGTCGTCCGTCCGTCCGTCCTTCCGTTAACACGATAACTTGAGTAAATTTTGAGGTATCTTGATGAAATTTGGTACGTAGGTTTCCGAGCACTTATCTCAGATCGCTGTTTAAAATGAACGATATCGGACTATAACCACGCCCACTTTTTCGATATCGAAAATTTCGAAAAACAGAAAAACTGCGATAATTCATTACCAAGGACGGATAAAGCGATGAAACTTAGTAGGTGGGTTAACCTTATGACGGAGATTAGAAAATTAGTAAAATTTTGGACAATGGGCATGGCACCGCCCACTTTTAAAAGAAGGTAATTTAAAAGTTTTGCAAGCTGTAATTTGGCAATCGTTGAAGATATCATGATGAAGTTTTGTAGGAACGTTTACTCCTATTACTATATGTATCCTAAATAAAAATTAGCAAAATCGGACGACCACGCCCACCTTTAAAAAAAAATTTTTTAAGTAAAATTTTAACAAAAAATTTAATATCTTTACAGTATATAAGTAAACTATGTCAAATTCAACTCCAGTAATGATATGGTGCAACAAAATACAAAAATAAAGAAAATTTCAAAATGGGCGTGGCTCCACCCTTTTTCATTTAATTCGTCTAGAATACTCTTTAATGCCATAAGTCGAACAAAAATTTACCCATCCATGTGAAATTTGGTAAGGGCATAGCTTCTATGACGATAACAGTTTTCTGTGAAAATGGGCGAAATCGGTTTGAAGGCACGCTCAGGTTTTATACACAGTCGACCTTCTGTCCTTCCGCTCGGCCGTTAACGCGATAACTGAGCAAAAACCGATATATCTTTACTAAACTTAGTTCACGTACTTATATGAACTCAATTTATATTGGTATTGAAAATGGGCGAAATCCGACTATGACCACGCCCACTTTTTCGATATCGAGTTTTCGAAAAATCAACAAAATGCTATAGCTCTATAACAAATTCGAAAAAAAGGATGAAACATGGTGATTGGATTGGTTTTTTTGATTCAAAATATAACTTTAGAAAAAAAGTTTGTAAAATGGGTGTGACACCTACCATATTAAGTAGAAGAAAATGAAAAAGTTCTGCAGGGCGAAATCAAAAGCCCTTGGAATCATGGCAGGAATACTGTTCATGGTATTACATATATAAATAAATTAACGGTACCCGACAGATGGTGTTCTGGGTTACCCTGATCCACATTTTGGTCGATATCTCGAAAACGCCTTCAAATATACAACTAAAGGCCACTCCCTTTTAAAACCCTCATTAATACCTTTAATTTGATACCCATATCGTACAAACATATTCTAGAGTCACCCTTCGTCCACCTTTATGGCGATATCTCTAAAAGGCGTCCACTTATAGAACTAAGGCCCACTCCCTTTTAAAACACTCTTTAATACCTTCCATTTGATACACATGTCATACAACCACATTCCAGGGTTACCCTAGGTTCATTTTCCTACATGGTGATTTTCCCTTATTTTGGCTCCAAAGCTCTCAGCTGAGTATGTAATGTTCGGTTACACCCGAACTTAGTCTTCCTTACTTGTTCGACTTCAAAACATGTTTGTGTTTTGTACTTAAAAAGTATTAGTTAGCACAAATTCTTATTTGACTTCAGCAAAACCTCTGCCTCACCATCAGAAAATCCGTCGGGAAACCCCCATCGATCAACTAGGGGCTGGGAATGGAAGCGATGAGGGAAACAACAATGTAGGTAGATCAGCGAAGTATGAAAACCCTTAGGGAGGAAGTGTTAACACATCCACATGAGAGCTGGGAAAATAAAGCATTTAAGCATAGAAGTTTTAGCAGGGTAAATTACGGCATAACCCAAATGCTCTGCACACTGGTAATTCAAAAAATACCTGTGTACAATCAAAAAGAAGAAGGGTCGATGTGTACATTAGCGAGTTAAAAGACTTAAAATATACCTGCGTGGATGTTCCAGGACTCAAAAAAGTCGTTTCCCTGACGGTAGGGCTATTATCAAAAGGTGAGCTCAGAAGAGCTGTGACTCAAGTTGCGACTCAAGCGAAAAGCGATACGGGGTGCTCATGTAGGAGCCTCGATGCTAAGTAGCACACATGATGCTCGCGGCACTCAACACGATTCGGGGGTTTTCCTTGCGTGCATATAAATTTTCTAAATGTGGCCTTTTGTCAAGAGCTAAATGTAAACCGCAAGTTTAAGTTGGCTGATCACTGCAGTGTATTGCAAGCGGAAGTTGCTGCGATTAAGGATGCAGTGGTAGGAAATGCTATCCAGTGCTACTACGGTTAGGGAATTTAACATCTACTGTGATAGCCAAGCGGCTATCAAGGCCTTGAGTTCAACTACAGTGCCATTGAGGGTGGTCGCATCGGTACAACTGAGCCCGGATGAAGATGGCTGTTGCAATTTCGGGATTCCGCTGGCCACATTTGGTTTTCTCCTCCATAGCTAGGCCTCGAGTCAGCTCAGCAAACGTTGGGTGGACACCACATCTTGCAGGGTAGCAAAATCTTTCTGGCCGGAAGTGGATGGCAGGAGGCCTGCCGAATTAAGTGCGTTCATTAAGGCTCACCTATCAATGGTCATTGGGGTTTTGACAGGGCAATGCCCCATGAGTATCCATGCGGTACGTCTCAATATACTGGAAACTCCATCCTGCTGCAGCTGTATGAAGGATGATGAGGTGGAATCATCAAATCACTTTATGCCTGATTTCCCAGCTTTTGCCAGAACTAGGCGAAAGTATTTCGGTCGCGACTCACTTGGATCTCCCGAGGATATATCCAAGGTTCAGATTGGTATCGTTCGGTACTTTATTGTTGGTACCCAGCGATTCTCTAAGTTGCTATATCTACGTAATCGTTATTTTATTGTATGTGGTATCACAACGGACCTTCATGTTGTCCAAGTGAGCTTTCTTTCGCTTTATTTACTAAGACAATATTTTTTAAGATAAAGGACTAGGGATAAATGACTTAAATCTACAAGTTTTTTGAACTTTACAATAAATTTCTAGATACATAGTTCAATAAGCGAATAAATGTAAAAGGAATAAAGGAGCACATAGAGAAAGAAGGAAAGAAAGAAAGGGTGTACTCAATGTTAGGTATACATGCACAACTTCCGCGATATCATAATTTTAATTTTGAATAATAATAGTATAAAAGCAGCATTCGATAATATCTGATAATCAACATTGTGGAATACCCTGTTAAAGTTAAGATAGGGATTGAATAGTCAGTTTAAATTGCCGTGGATTTGCTACCATTTTTAATTTGTTAGGTAGTGATTTCCACAACTGCACGGTTCAAACTAAAAACATTCTTGAGGTAACTGAAGTGTGGTACTATAAGATTGCATGTTCTAGTTGAGTTTGCAAAAGTTAATTTCGAGAAGAGATAACTCGAACAACGGGTACGGATTAGGTTGTGTGTAAATAACAATAAACGGCGTTCAAACAATTTTGATAAACTGAAACCAAGAATTAGTTCGAATATATGGTCATATTTTCTTTTTAGTGTACATATCTAGCTGCGTATTTATAGCAATTGTATTTACTCATGGAACACTTATCAAGGCAACCATACTTACTTACTTACTTAATTGGCGCTTAACCGTTTAAACGGTTATGGCCGTCCAACAAGGCGCGCCGGTCGCTCCTTCGCTCCGCCAACCGGCGCCAATTGTTCACACCAAGGAAGTTTAAATCGTTTTCCAACTGGTCCTTCCTACGGAGTGGGGACCGCCCTCTACCTCTGCTTCCATAGGCGGGTTCCGATTTCTTGGCCGGAGCATCATATTTCATTCGCATAACATGGCCTACCCAGCGCAGCCGCTGCGTTTTAATTCGCTAGACTATATGGATGTCTGCGTATAGCTCGTACAGCTCATCATTAAATCTTCATCGGGTTCTCGCCATCGCCAACGCGTAGAGGTCCATAAATCTTTCGAAGAACTTTTCTCTCGAACACTCCCAAAGACGCTTCATCTGCTGTTGTTATGGTCCATGCTTCTGCCCCATATAGCAGGACGGGTACGATAAGTGACTTGTAGAGTATGATTTTCGTTCGAAGAGAGAGGACTTTACTTTTCAATTGCCTACCTAGTACAAAGTAGCATTTATTGGCAAGATTGATTCTTCGCTGGATTTCAGTGCTGATGATGTTGCTAGTGTTGATGCTGATTCCCAAATAAACGAAGTCTTTTACTATTTCGAAATTATGGCTGCCAACAGTGGCGTGGTTGCCAAGGCACAAATTCGCTGCATCTTTGCTCGATGACAGCAGGTACTTCGTTTTGTCCTCATTCACTATCATACCCACCTTTACCGCTTCTTTTGCCAGTTTGGAGTAAGCAGAACTAACAGCGCGGGTGTTTAGGCCGATGTTATCAATGTCATCAGCCTATGCCAGTAATTGCACGCTTTTATACAATATATTGTTCCAGTGCGGTTAAGTTCTGCAGCTAGTATAATTTTCTCCAGCATCAAATTAAAGAAATCGTCCGATAGGGGGTCACCCTGTCTAAAACCTCGTTTAGTTTCGAACGGAGAGGTCCTTCCCAATTCAGACTGAGCTGATAGTGTTGCTCAACGTCATTTTGCACAGCCGTATAAGTTTTGCGGGGAAACCAAATTCAGACATAGCGGCATATAGGCAGCTCCGTTTCGTGCTGTCTAAGGCTGCTTTAAAATCGACGAAGATGTGATGTGTGTCGATTCTCTTTTCACGGGTATTTTCCAAGATTTGGCGCATTGTGAAAATCTGGTCGATGGTAGATTTACCAGGCCGCACTGATAAGGTCCAATCAGCCGGTTCACGATGGGCTTCGATATTACACTTGAAAGGACCTTATATGCGATATTAAGAAGGCTGATTCCACGATAGTTGGTACATTTTGCAATATCCCCCTTCTTGTGGACTGGGCAAAGAACACTTAGATTCAAATCGTCGTGCATGCACTCGTCCGCCCATATTTTGCGAAGAAGCTGCTGCATGCGCCTTACCAACTCCTCGCCGCCGTACTTGAATAGCTCCGCGGGCAATCCATCAGCGTTCACGGCCTTGGTATTTTTCAAACTGGTTATTGCGGTGCTCCAAAGTTGTCTCAATACAGAGTACGCCTTAGAAATTGTTGCATTTATATGATTAACGCATGAGAGGGAGGTACTCAACTAGCTTCCCTTATCAGGGCAGCTACCACCTAGCCTAACCTAGATTTGGCATATCCCTGTAATGATTTTGACCTCATTTTCGTTATGAAATATTTATTTATAAAAATTACAGCGCTGGCTTGGTCAGGTAAAACACAATTAAATCCAGATCTTCTAATAGGTTGACATGGAAATGTTGCCTTGTATGTATTCAGAATATCTCAGCGCTTTACCAGGAAACGAGGATTTTCCTCACGACCTTAAAAGTAAAAAGTTGAGCCAGAATTTTTAGAAATTCGCCTTTTCATATCAGCTCACTGTAATGCGAGTGTTGAAGACAAGACCGAAGTCATGAGCACTTTGAAAATCTGCATTTATTGAACCATCTAGGTTCTTCGTCCTGTCCTACTCGCCAAAGCCTGACCTGATGCTGATTCGTACTTATGTATGTATAAATGTATATATATGCACGTTCATATGTGAAACAGGACTTAATCCCATTAGTAGAAGTTCGTTAGTGATGTTTCTTAAAAAAAAACTTTCACACTTTAAAAAACAAACATGACAAGATTCTCAATTACTGCGCCTGCTTCAAGTGTTACCATCGCGTGTGAAGGAAGCGGTTTTATTTAGCAACAATGTTGCAAACTGTGCACACATACAAACCTCACGAATGCTCATATTATTTTCCGCAACCTTCACATAGTGATGAGTAAAAGAAAGAGGAGTCTTTCCAGAAGAGGATTGACACGATAGCCTACGTGGGACCCACAGTACACATTCAGATATGAAAAAATATGAAAGCTTGTTGGAATAAAACGTCTTATCAGCAATACGTTTGCCTCCCTGAAGAAGCAAGGACCTAATGAAAACCGATGTATCGAAACTCAAAAATTTACGGTAATATTCCAGATTTCGAAAAGCTGTTCTAATAATCTCAAATTGAAAAAATTATAAAATTTAGGTTATGTAGTTGATCCCGATGGTTCGGTATAATGACTGCCTTGTACCTAAAGTTTTAAATCCTTTCCGATACTGCCTAGTGCGGCTGTCGAGTGCGGCTTTTTTTTTGCTAAAAATGTGTCAAAAAAATTGCAGCATGTAAATTCTGCGCTCTTTTTCAGTTCCTATTAATTTTGATATCTTTGATTTGTGTGAAGGAGCATTCTCTCGAAAAACCACAACAAAGAATATACTAAAATGTAAATATGTGCTAGCAAACAAGACATTGCCTAAAGAACTTATTTGAAAATTCCATTAGTGATCGTAAAGGGGGTCACAACAGAAATTCGCTTAGTTAGCATACTCTTGACAAAATAGGACATATTGCAAAAAGTTGGCTTTGAAACCTTCTATAGCATCAAAGACGTTAGTGACCTATTTGGGAGTAAGTTTAGACTTTTGATCATCATACTGGGTGCAAATTAAAAATTCGAAGGCAAACATCGGAGGACTAACAAAAAACAAAAGGAAGCTACGGATGGGCATCACTCTATACACTTTGTATGCTTGTAAAAACTGTACAGCGGAAAACAGCTCCGAGATTAACCTCCGCTCATCGAAGTATATAGGGACTAGCCGTACAAGTGGTTTCCGAAACAAATCCATCGTCCTTGTAGCGCTGGAAAGAATAATGTTGGGAGAACTAAAATATCAGACGGATCAAAGGCGCATGAAAATGCTAACAAAAAGAGCCTCGAAGAAACATTAAGGCTCGGGCAAGAACAATGGTAAAATGAGCAATAAGGCAGATGGACAGCGAAACTTATCACAGATGTTGAAGTATGGAGCACCAGAAGATTTGGTGAGGTAAATTACTATGTTACCCAAATGCTCTCTAGACATGGGTACTTAAAATAGTCCTTGCGCTGAATAAAAAAGGCCGAAGATACCAAGTGCGTTTTTACGGCAATGCGGACTTGGACGATGCTGAATACATTTTCTTCTAATGCTCGTGATAGGAGAAAAGCCGGCGAATGCTCAAGGAAAGAGCCGACCAAATCACAGTCGACAATGGTACCTCAAAAATGCTGGGTGAGCCAGAAGAGTAGCTACAAATCTGAAACTTCGTATAAACCACAATCAGAGCAAAAAAGCGGGACCACGCCCCCACAGGTCAACACCAATTTTTTGATATATGACGTTGGCATCACTACCATACATTTTCGGAAAGCATAACCTAAGACCATGTGTTCGATAAGGCGAAGGATGAGTTTTAATTTCGAATGGCGATTTCCATTGCGGAATGTGGTGCTGAAAAAACGGTTAGATCAATCTTCAGCACTCTAAGGCGGCTTCCACTAATATGTTGCTCTACTTGGAACAAGGCAGAGTAGGTGAAGTCCTTATCCAGGGGCAGTGGCTGAGTAATAACAACGAAGAGATTTTTTTTGTTCTGACTTATATGGAACCACGCTAGGTACAAAATAATGTTTATATTCAGCGTGCTTTGTACACAGAGTATATTAACTTTGATTGGATAACGGTTGGTTGTACAGGTATAAAGGAATCGAGTTAGATATAGACTTCCATATATCAAAATCATCAGTATCGAAAAAAAATTTGATTGAGCCATGTCCGTCGGTCCGTCCGTCTATCCGTTAACACGATAACTTGAGTAAATACTGAGATATCTTCACCACATTTGGTACACGAGCTTATCTGGGCCCAGAATAGATTTGTATTGAAAATGAGTGAAATCGGATGATAAGCACGCCCACTTTTTATATATATAACATTTTGGAAAACACAAAAACCTGATTATTTAGTAAATAATACACCTAGAATGTTGAAATGGAATGATATTGAGACTCTTGATAAAAATTTGAAAACATTTTTTAAGTGGGCGTGGCACCGCCCACTTGTGATAAAATCAATTTTACAAATATTATTAATCATAAATCAAAAATCGTTAAACCTATCGTAACAAAATTCGGCAGAGACGTTGCCTTTACTATAAGGAATGCTTTGAAGAAAAATTAATGAAATCGGTTAAGGACGACACCCACTTTTATATAAAAGATTTTTAAAAGGGTCGTGGACGAATAAAATAAGCTATGTATTTGCAAAAAAGATCTTTATATCAATGGTATTTCATTTCCCAAGTGGATTTATAACAATAAATAGGAAAATTTTCAAATTTAAAAAATGGGCGCGGCACCGCCCCTTTTATGACTAAGCAATTCCCTATGTTTCGGGAGTCATAACTCGAAGAAAAATTAACATATTGTAATGAAATTGTGTACACATATTTTCCTTATAGCAGAAAATATTTCTAGTAAAAATGGACGGGATCGGTTAAAGACCACGGCAATTTAGATATAAAGCAAGTTAAAAGGGTCGAAGACTAGAATAATAAGATATAACTTAGCAAAAAATAGTTTAGAATCAATGATATTTCACTTATCAAATTTTTACTGTTAGAGGAAATGCGAAGACATTTTTCTTTTAAACGGGCGATGCCACGTATTATGTAGAAAAGTAATTTATCTGAAATGAAATGTACAATTGAAGCTCACGCTGAGTAAATAATGTTCGGTTACACCCGAACTTAGACACCTTTACTTGTTAGTTTTAATTCACATTGATTCCTGTTGCCAGCGCAAATACTTTCCCTAGCTCCAGGTCAAGGAAGCATTGAATCTCCCAACTCCGCCAAACCGCCAAAATGGGGGTTCAGAGGCAAACCTTGACGCCTTTTTTATTTTCAGCTCAACCACATAAGCCCGATTATATTTTAGTTAAGCCAAGGGTGACACTGCACGTCCATTCCACACGGGAGGACAAGAACGAGATCAACGAGATTATTTTTGGATCAAGGAAAGATTTCTGTATTGGTGCACGGGAAGGCAATTAGGCCAAAATTGGCAAAAAGAAAATTCAAGCTTTTCTGCTGGCAGGACAGCGATTTGTGGGTGATTTCCGTTTACATGGCTCATTGGTATGCTATTTCATGTGAAATCACCACCGACTCAAAGCGAAAAGGAGTCAAACTGATCATTGGCGCCAACGCATATGCCCACTATAGTGGTTATTATTTTTTGTTAAATTATTAACTTTGTATTTTATACTTTGAATTTTAAATATTTTATTATCGAATTACTTTTTGGTAAATGAAAATTTTTGAATACTTCAAAAAGAAAATTTTTGATTATATTATTTTATACTTCAAATAAATAACATAATATTTTAAAAAATAAATATTTAAATATTTGGTTAACCACCAAACCCACCACACCATCTGGGGAAGCGCGGACTCAAATTCGAGAGGTTAGTCTTCAGTTATGTGTATAGTATATGAGTGGCTCTGTATATGCAACAGGGAAGCAGGGTAGTGGCAGATCGATCATAGGATTGGAGGTTTCTTAACGAACAATCTTTCTCTGGTCACCCATTTATTCAGATTTCTGTGATATTAAAAAAATTTAAGTAAGAAGAAAAATATCTTTTACAAACCCCATTAAAGGAAGTTAAAGAATCTGTCCGGAACTGCGATAGATGCAGGGAAAACTTCACCAAGGCATGCAACTCGCCTTTCAAGTCACGGCCGATGAAAAATTATTGTAGGACGACCTTAGAGCTATCAATAAGTGCCTCTTCAATTAAGACAAGAGGAGCAAATTACCTATCGGATTGGGGGTTCTATAAGATGAATTTGTTAATTTATAAGTATTAAATTAGGATGCTTGGCTGTCCTTGGAGACGCTTCTGCGAAAACCTGAAAGGCTGCAATGAATTCGCGAGACTCAACAAAATTCTCACTAGGAATCTTGACGCTTCGTGGTACTTTAAGGATGTGATTAGTGGCTGGACGATGAGCAGCCCGGAATTTCTGAACATTTTGTTGGACAATTACTTTCCGGATGTGCCGGTTACATAGAAACCTCTAATTTCATCGCTGGGAACTGCTAGCTCTGCAGGAATGCTTGCCATTCTATTGCCCATACGAACACTTAAAAATTGCATGTAAAATATTGAAGCAATAATAAATAACAAATTTAGGTTATTTTCAAGAGGATCATCAGAAGAAGAAAAATATTATACTGTAGCCACCACACCATAACCTTAAAACATTAGGGGGACTTTTACAACTTTTATCGATCCAGCCGGGCGTTTAAATGCGGAATTCAGTTGAAGAAGACTCTTTTGTATAATTTGTTTAAAATCCGTCCTATCTCAGAATTTTGTTTAATGCGTCACAATCACAGAATTTCGTTGAAGATCAACCTATCTTAGAATATAGCTGAAAAACTCCCAATCTGGTTTCAAAAGTGCTAAGATAAAACGTCTTTGGTTAAGATTTTTTTTTAATGTTGCTGGTATCTTTTTTCGAATCTTAAGCATAATTTCTGGAAGGTTGGCATTAAAATAATAACAAACAACCCATTCATGAGCTCAGCCGTTCGTGTATTTTTATATGTTGCGTGAGTTCCTTTCAACTGTGGGCGGGTCAAGTTCCAGGAAGTTTGGTTTTATTTTTATTTATCGCTCAGCTGTGCTTTTTTTGCTTATAAGTTCTTAGTAAGCATAGTGTGGTGGTGATTCTCGTGAAGAAATACTTTTTATATTCATATGGTATGTAGACCAGACCGCATTTGTATAAACTCGCTTTCTTAATAGTTTTAGTTTCTTTGTTTAAAATATTTTTTGCTCCTGTTTTAAAATGCAGCATGAAAGGTCATGTTCTATTTTGGGTCATTTCAGTTTTTTGTTTCTAAGCATTTGTCTTAAGCAATCGTATGTTTACATCAGTCATTGTTAAATAAACACATTTGCCTACGCCCCCTTTCTAAAGAAAGGACTATTTTTGTTCACATTTCGCGTTCTTTTGTTTTGTTTTAAATATTTCCATATGCACACAATCTAAGCAAATACACCTCTTTCATCTAAAACTCAAAGTGATTGGCCAGATCGTTACAAGGTGTATTTGTATGTCGTAATATAATCCAAGGACCTTGAGCTAACTTACTTTTATATTCCTTTCTCAAGACACAATACATTAAACAAATGTGTAGCGAACTTCTGTCACGCCCCCAACTTGTTGCTTTGTACGAAAGAGTAATTTAAGGTCCATTGATGGTCGAATGAGTTGAGCTTATGAATGCAACAAAAACGACAATAAAAATGTTAAAATGCAAAAACAACAAGAAAAAAATTAAAAAATAACTGACTTACCTGAAAAGGTTCATCAATGAAAGCCGGCAAGCGAAATAATAACAATATATATATATATATACATAAGTATTTAACGACATGTGAACAAAAAAATAATAAAAAAAAATAAAATAAAAAGAAAAACAACAACTACAATATAACACCATAACGAGACGATCATGTGTTTATCGACACTTTGCGTTTCACCTCTCTCTTGATTGACATGAACGTGAGGACATGCGCGTTTGCTTGCACGTAGGTAGTATGCGCTCAAGTTCCCGGCAGGCTTGAGCTAACAAAGAGAAACACCGTAGATGATGACAAGAAAAATTGCAGTTAAAACTTAAATTTCGTAGCAGCATTAAATGACCGGATGATTTCACTTCGTAATCCTCCATAGAGTTAACACAGCTTGGTCTGCCAGGATATTAAGAAGAGCCGCATTGACTCTCTTTAGGCAGAAGAAGACATCATAGCTTGAAGTCATAAACTGACCAGAAAAACGTGGATACCTGGCAAAAACTGATATCAGCGCAACGCTTCCTTGGTTGACTAGAGTTCCACCTGTCCAACGCTGTCTCGCTCGCGTTTACCAACAGGCACGTTCAATTCGAAGTATCCTGGCAGCTGCTACACTCAATAGCTCTCCCTTTACCCACCCCCCACTCACAGAGCATTCCGTGAATACCTTACATGAACAATAAGTCCGTACAAAGTTTTAACAGAGTTTGTTCGATGGCCGAACTGAATATTCATTTTAAAAAACAGGACTCATATATATCCGCTTGGCAAATACTAGGAGTTCTGTAAGAATGCCCATAATCACAGAATCGTCCCTTTTAAGTGCTAAAACTAGCTTTATTAGATAAATGTCGTAATTATTATTGTCTTCAACATTCTGCAGGGTCTCTCTTGGTTACACGCCTATCCTGCTTGGTACTTTTTATCTCAGCCCATCTGATTAGGTTATACACAGTAACTAACGATAGCTTTGCTTGATGTATATGATGAAAAAGGATCAACCCTCTATCATATTTAGTAAAGTCTGGTCGATTCCACTATTTTGTGTTGAAGGTACATTTGTAGGTCCCAAAACATAAGTAAGCTGTTTTTTCTTCTCCAATACCTCCTCCTCTTGCCTCCTTGATAAAAGGCTTTTGTGGTACTATTGCCACGGGGATTTTCCAAGCTCCGTGTAACTATTCCCTAGCGTTTAACCTAACTTTGGCTTATTACTGACTTCACTTTTCTACGTTTTTGGCATATCATTACTATTTCCCCTCTTTCTGACATGCACCTTTTGGAGGTAGTTACTCTCTATCAATTTGGATCTGCCTTATTCTTCTTTTAGCAATAAAAAAGACTCCACGGGTAGTTGAGGTTAAAAGTTCAATTGAAAAGGATGTGCTTCACATGTCTTTAAATCCCTGGAACTGTTAAACAACCACGGCACTCTGCACAATTTTTAATGCAGCCGGGAACTGGGAGAACGATCGCTTGTTCTTACTGTTTCATATCCACTTTATTCTCACTTGCTCCCTCTCATTGTCTTGACTATAAAATTCTGTGTGATACATCTTGGTCGAAAGAGCACCTGCGTGACAAGGTAGGTTTAGTGGTCTAATATTATATGTGGAGGAGGAAAACCATTCGTGCTGTCATTTTAACACCATTACTTCCCGAGGAGGCCTGCTAATCGGAGAAATTATTTTAGTTTAGTCATCTAAAAGGTACGGTCCACATAACATGCAGTTTTTGATCACACAGTAGGGCGTTACTGAGTGCGGCTAAGCCCCCACATCCCTCGAAAAGGTGCCTCCCCTAGTGAGGACAAGAAAATTTATTGCTTCAACTCCTTAATTTATAAAGATCCCAGAATAGCCAAAAGTCGGATATGTTTCAGACAAGTATACACATAGTTTCTCTCAATTGTCTGTAGTGAATACACCATAGTTTTCCTACTTGGGGGATAAAGAAACTACTTTAAAGTGTTTCTCTCTCATAAGCACATATATGGAGGTCTAGAAGTTAACAAAAAGGTGTGTATCGAAATTTCGAGAACAAACCCGGATTCTACGGAAAAAAACCTGAAAACTTTAAAATCAAACACGTATTAAATCTACTACGATCGCAGCAAAGGTCTATCACTGCTCCTCGCATACGAATAAGAGCATAAATCGAAGGCGCAAGCTAATAAAAAAAGGAATCATGTGTATCTCGATATGCGTGGACAAAAGTAATCCCACACCAATATATTCGTGTCGTCTACAGGTACATACCAAACAGGAATACAAAAATACATTGTATGTATGTGAATATTATTATGAATTACCAAGAAATGCGCATTTCGTAGGCTTCATTTCAACAACGAGGCGGCGAGTATTTATACTCTTGTGAATCGTTCATCCGTGGTCGCTTTTTTTTTACAATCTGAGCCTGTTCACTTTACCTGCCTACGGGCCAGTACTCAAACAAAAAGCAACGATGATCTATCGAGAGCTGGAAGGGTGTGTTGGCGTAGTTATCGTATGTCCGCTGTCTATACCCCTACGCGGTTGTTGTCAGCTCGGATCGAGCCAATGCATTGCGGTTCGTCCAAGGCACAACTCCTTGTACGAAGTCCAAAGATGATCAGCAGTTTTTGGAGCATGCAGCATTACCGACCGCCCGCCCGCCTATACTGCGCCGTTTATTGTCTGTGATTTTGCGAAATACCATTGCCATTATTTACCAGACGTGCAGTTTTTTTTTCCTTTAGCATGGATATCCTATGGAATGTTGTTGCACAACTTTTTATAACCCGAAAATTCTTTGCAAAAGAATTATTATAAAATAGTTTTTGTGTGTTTCGTTTGCAGGTTGGTTGATGAGATGGACCAAATGGAGGGCGGCACATGCTGCAGGCGTTTTATAGAAGTTTCGGTGATTTTGTTTCGGTGTATTTGTCGAATATTGGTAAAGCAGGTAGAAGAGGTTGGTAAATATACTGGTAAATAAAAAACCTAACCTAAGCAAAACCTGGCAGTCCTTACATTTCCATAAGTAGGTACAATATATATTGGTACATATGTATGCATGCAGTAGTGTGACAAATATAGCTTGGTATCTGCAATCAGCTGATCCGAATGTTACAGGATGGTTGTAATGGCATAACAGCCAATTAAACATTATTCCGACGCTCGATTTATTTTCCAACGCTACTTCAACCGATCTTTATATGTATACACAAGGGCTGACCAATAAGTACTTGTGTTTGAATAAGATGAAAACGTCATCGTGCTCAACAGCAGAATACAATCGAACGTTCGGCTTCGGTTTGTCGTTTAATTAGGCTAAATAATCGGCTTCAAAAACAGCCGAAGTTTTGACCGCATCTTGACGTTTTTGCTTGGTGTTATTTAGATCTTGAACCGCCATGGAAATTCGTTTATTTTGAATGCTCCATTTCAACATATTACTAAGATCATATGAACTAATAATCGGATGTTTTTTTTTATCACAATCGACGGTACTCCGAGAATGAAACTAAAGTTTGTTGAAAGGTTGGAAAGGATTATTTTCAAATTTGTCTTATTCTTACTATAATTAAACATGCTTGACACGCCGCTTAGGTTACGTTCAAATGCCCGGTCCGTGAGGACCTCACATAGGCTGAATGAGTTCATAGTGTTACCAGAAGTTTGCTCAACGACCAAAAGGCAAAACCCTATCGCAAATCAGTGCCAACATTATAAAATAACTGTGTTGTCTTGGCAAATACTAGAAGCTTTCTAGGACCTACGCCGCTTGCTGCTTCCAGTTTGGACAGTTTACTCACTCCTAACAGCTAAAGTCTTAGGCTGGCGAGCGCAGGGTACGATCACAAAACATGCCCAATCATTTCTTCCTCCAACTCGCACTTCCCACATCTGCTATCACTGACTAGGCTTAATTTAAAGGCATGTGCCGCCAGAAGGCAGTGTCTAGTCAGAATAACCATCATGAGTCTACATTAGATATTTTCAATGGGAAGAGGACGTTTGTAAGTCTAAGGTTTTAGGACCTGCACATTATTTTGTATAATTTGCAGCCCGCGCTTCCTTTCACGCATTTACTGCTTAGTCGATGATGCACAAGTCTTGTCTACTTTAAATCTCGCCCAATCTGATTAGGACGTTTACGGTACAAACTTCCTTGAATGCGTACTCTTAACCCTATATGGATGTGTATATTGGAACGATTTTCCGTCAACCCTTGCCAAATTTGGTTCGAGAACAAAAAATGACACTGATGATGGCGCAAAGCCAAAACCGGGTTATCTCCAAAACAAATTTGACAAGGGATGACGGAAAATCGTTCCAATTTACGTCAATTATTCACCCTGTCGGAAAGTCAACAAAACAAAACGAATCAATATAGTTGAAAGTTTCCCACACTTTTAGATGTTGTGCTATGTAAGATTTGATTGATTACTCTACGGCGCATATGGGGGACAGTGGCCAAAAGCAGCAGTTTTATACTTCAGGTGTAATGGCTACATCCGAATTTGCAGAGCGGGTCAGTTATTATCCACACTTGTACAAACAGCGCTGATGTCTGAACTTGAAAGCACTGCAAGTGGACAGAATTAGAACTGGAACCGTACCTTAATGCTATAGTTCTGTGGTTTGTGCAAATGGCTGCAGAGTAGTTTGTGGTTAGGTGTGGCTATCCCAACTGTCTTGATTTGCATCCAATTAGCACCAGTGCGAAACTGTCGCTTTACGTGAGTGTCCCCCAATTTTTTTGCAGTGTACTTGACCCATATTATCCTTGCGACCCATATAGAGTCGCGTATACTTTGCAGTGCACAACTCGCGTTTTACCAAGTTGTCTTTGATTTTCAAATGTATAGTGAAATAATCATATTCCCGCTTAGAGTCCACTGTTGGAAAACGCGCTACACAGTGGTGTCCAGTCAAACTAAGAGAAGAGTTGGACAGCAGATATACGGTTGTTTTCGAGAGCCTTCGAGGGCATGCTTACTGTGAATCAAATGCTCTAGCCAGCTGTGGGCATGCCAGATTAAAAATACAGTTTCGATTGGCAAAATTTTGGCTTTTGGCTTTAACTTAAGTATTTATTGGTGGTCTCCTGTACATTCTTCTTATATTTCATTATCTCCTTTATTCTTTTTTGTTAATTTGAAAAGAATTTAATAAATGCACATACATATGAATATGGCAAATATGCGGACACATTAAGTTGGAGCGATAACCTTTAAATAAAAACGATTGTGTGTAAGTGCCTTCTATGGGCTTCCAAAGCTCGCAACCGTTCTTCATGCGATTACACTTGTAAAATGGGTTTTCATTACTTTGGGACGAGATACAGACTGAGCTTACAAGCTTAATGGACAGTCACACGCTTATAGGCGTAACATGAAAACGTATACGCGTAATAACGTAGTCGTAACGGCGTAGTATCGTAAAAAAGTATCAGGTGTTCGCTATAACTTGTTATTTCCCTTATCTAAATAAAATGGCGACCTATTCTAGATTTTTTTCTTCTCAAATTTCATTCTCAATAAAAACTATGCTGCTTCGGGGCATTAGAAATTATGCTGCTTCGGGGCATTAATTAATTCTCCCATTCTTACTACAATCCTCGAAATTTCAATGTTTGATAAACCTGGTTGAGCTTTGGAAATTTAATTTAAGTTGTTTATGTTTTATATCGAGAGATATATATTTTATGGCGACTGCTGAGTGAAATATAACCTTACCTCGTCTCTAGCTCGAAAAAGCCCAATTTCAGAATATGTTCCATAGACGTCCTAATTTGTTAAAAACCCAACCTCTCTTAGAGTTTGATTGAAGAATTCCCTCTTATAGAACTTGTGTCCGAAAGACCCTATCTTCCTTTAAAATGTAAGAAACTGTTGCTCAGATAGGTTGGATGATATTCCACACAGCAGTGGAAGCAAAAAGCATAAAAAAATTTCCTCCACCCTCATGTTAATTTCTACGAGCGTAAACCAAAAATCAACTCAATTAAAAATAAATAAAAAGAAGATAAAGTAATTGTTGTCACTTCCTTTATATAAATGAACAAAAACACAGCGGAAAATGTGTCCTTAAACACATACGAAAACAAAACTATACTGGTAGTAGAGTCCGACCAAAGGAACTCTTAAATTGAGTGAAGTTTCGAGCTTGGTGTTCAATGGCAATTCTCTTCAAAATTGATCTCCCATCCCCTTCCGTACTTCCAAATACCTCGTTACGTGCGTTTACCAGTGGATATTTTTTCTTTTTTTATTGCATTTTGCAGATCCTCTGAATAATGTATGAGCTTGCAAGTTTTTAACTGAATGAGAGGTTAGATTAGGTCACATAGACTGAATATGTCCGTAGTACTAGCAGAATTTGTTTGACGACATAACGGAAAACCACAATAAGATGCCAGGACTTATTTTTTATAATAACTCCGTCCTTTTGGCCAATGCTACAAGTTTTCCTAGGACCTTGCCTAATTGCTGACTTGAGATCCGGCCACTCTGCCGCCCCTAGCACATACGTGCTCAACCTTTTTTTCTCACAGTCTGCCCTTGGATGCCTTATTTGTAAGCATGTGGCGCCAGAAGGCAATGTACAGTAAGTATGCCTATCATAATCCTAAAGCCTTCTATCTTTCGAAATATGAGCAACTTTGCAATTCTAATATCGTAGGATTTGCACATGATCTTAGCAATTGTGCGGCCCTGCGCTTCTATCCACTTCTTCCCTGATGGATCATACGCAAATCCTGTCTCCTTTCGATTACTCCAAGCGGATTGAGACGTCTACGTCGATTTCTTGAGTGCAGCACCCTCCTTTGCCAACTCATCGGCTTTCTTGTTACCTTCTGTCACTTTGTGTCGTAAACCCAGTGCAGATGAAGGGTCCGACCTGAGCGAAGTTTATGCTTTGCTTGATAGCAAATTATTAACTAAACTTCAGCTTAAGCACGCTTTCCCCATAATTTCTGCTGCTTGCTTCACGGCTACAATTTTGACCTAAAAGACACTACAGTGATCTGAAAGTCTGTAGGATCTACTTATTTCTGGATCCACACAGCAAACTCGACCCCTTCGATTAATTTGGAACCATCGGTATATGCGTGTGTAGCACAGTGGGAAGTCTCTCAAATTCGAACTATTTTTCAAAATATCTAAATCCGCACGACACCTTAGAAAGCTTTTTATAAATTTTAATTCTCTAGCTTATCGGGAAGCTATTTAAAAGCCAATCTCAATATTCCTAAACTCATATGAGTTTTTGACTTATCTCAACCCGTGCGCCACCTAGCGGAGATTTTTTCTACTTTTGACGCATTGCTTCGGTGCCCTGAACTAAGTATAAGGTTTTAAGTAAGTGTCTACGTCAATGAGAAGTTATTTAAAAATTCCGTCTGTTCGATGGTCATGTTGCATTGTCGTATGTTCTGAAGTATGTTCTAATATTCAGGCCCATATCTCTACGGGAGGTCACTCAAAAAAATTGCAAAACTCCCCAAATTTGTACTAAAATTTTTGAAAAAATACGAAAGCAACTTAATATAAAGGAAGTAATCGTCTCGCTGTTACGCAATCAGCTGAGAGACATCTTAAAAAAGAAATTTAAAAAATCAGTCCGAAAAAGAAAAGACGACGTAGACGAAATAAAATCAAACAAATCAAATAAAGATTGGCTCGAGCCTCATCTACCTTGCCTTTATAGGTACTCCACAACACAAAACGACTCAAAGAGGCAAATCACAGCACCATTTGGTTAATGGTGAGAAAGAGCGCCACCATTCGTGCTCCAAAGGCGCGCATTGGCACGCATGCCGGAGCGAGTTAAAAAAAAAGAAGTGATGGAAGAGAAAAAGTCAAGTTTTCAGTTAAAGAAGTAATGAAATAAAAAAAAGTGAAGATATTGAAAGACTGGTTTGGCGAGCAGCACATTTTGGCGCCAAAATTTCTGCATTTTCAGCACCGCACAGGTTTATGCCCAAAGCAAGAGAACGAAGAGGTAGGTAGTTAAATATGCATAGAAGACGTATATATGTACGTAAAGTAAACGGTTAGAGCTGAGCAACAACAAAGATTAGTGCAAGGATGTTTGTTTTCTTCACCACCTCGATGCGTCTCTCACATGAATTTATGCGATTTTTATTTTGTGAAATGCAATTTAGATGCATACATAAATTCCTTTGAAGTCTCGATTAGCATAGGTGTGTATGGGTGTGTGTATGCATACATATAAGAGGTATGCAAATTTCGGATTAAAATAATTAAAATGAATGCCATAAAACAGGATGAGAATTCGTTGACGTTTTTAAAGTAGTCATATGAAACATATAAGTCTAGCTGCTTAAAACCTTTTGAGGATAAGAAATCAGTACCGTAAACGAGCATATCTTAGGTTAGGTTGAACTGTCCGGTCAACAAAGATCTCACATAGACTAAATGTATCCAAAGTGTTACCAGAATTTGTTTTTCGAGCAAACAAAAGAACTCCATCAGGTAACAGGACTTATGAGAATATCTCAAGTGGAAGCCAAAACTTGTCTACTCTTTTATATGTTCCTAGTTAAGGAATTAAACGCACTTCTCTTAGCAATGAGTTCTATGTACATACGTGCTCGGAACGAGCTATATAAGGCTATATTAATACTATCGCACAACATTTTTTGCAATCTTGTGGGAAGTATCAGTTGCAAATACTCTTGCTATTAGCAAAAAATCAGCGCACACTTTCCTATCTTACTCTACAAGGAAAAGCTGCAATTAATTCGGGAGGCTCAAGAAAATTATCTGTAGAAACTCTACCCTCTTGGGGAATCTAAGGCATGTGAATGGTGGATGCACGATGAGTATCGAGGAATCGGTAAAGCCACCGTTCGGCAATCACTTCGCGAATGTCCCGGTTACGCAGAAACTACCGTCGCTGATTTCTGGCTCCTCAACAACGCCCGCCATCCCCTGCGGCCAACTTGTGCGACCTGTAATTTCTTTCAAGTCATAAAAGTCTCCGGCCCCGGCTGATATTGTTCCTGCGGAATTTAAAAGTTCTTTTGGGGCTTACTGCTACTAAATGCCTTAATCGTTGCTAAATACCGAAGTTTTGGAGCAAGATCAAGGTTTCTTTTTTTTTAAAGGCCGGTAAGAGCTCTTATGTATCACCTAAGAATTTAGACCAATTAGTCTCTCGTCGTTAGGTCTGTTTGAATTCATTAACAAACGTCTGTGCAACTAAATTGTCCTAGTGGAGTGGATAGAGGAGACAACTGATAGACATGTATGCAGAGGCACGCCACAGAGGGTATTCTATCTCCTCTACGCTGGCTTGCTGTTGTAAACGAGCTTCTGATGGATGTAGAAGGTAGTGGTGGCCTATGTGGATCTTGTTGCTGTTGTTACTATTGTGGAGTATTATCGATCTTGATGGTCCTTTGACGGATATAGTTCTAGTACGTTCTGGTAACAAGTGGTGCTTGTACAAGCCCGACTATTTCAGGAACGATTTAATGTGATCTCTATTGCGGGAATACCATTGCCACTTTCTTATAGGCTTAAATATCTGGGGATTATTTTTGTTAGGAAACTTTCATAGAGAGCACATATGGAGCTAGCCGAAGGCCTCTGTTGCCTTGTACTGCTGCAGGGAGGCGATCGGTAAGAGCTTGAGATTCTCACCAAGGGTGAAACATTGGCTTTATGAAATAGTCGGCAGCCCGATCTTACTCTATGAGATAACTATCTGATGGGACGTACTTAGCACCGCGAGTTTTACCATAATGAACAAATATTCGGTGAATATTGCGGGTAAGGCGGCTGTGGCCTGTCCATCATTTTTAAAAAAATAAAAAAAAATTGATTTTTACCTCTTCTAATTTTAACGGCGGCAGATTACTAAACGTCCAAAAGGAATAACAACCAAACTCATCTCTGCAGTCAAACTTTAGCTGTTAAAATAACCTGAGTTTGTACGGCAAACATAGTTCTGCAAAATCACATTTGAAGAGAAGGTGCCAAGCTCCCTTTTCCCCATTTCCACATTTTACTGCAGGTGTTAGGATTTAACGTCATATAGCTTCTGGTTAGGGATTGACCTCATATAACTCCTTACTAAATTTCAATGTTCTAATAAGGATAGCTTCAAAGTTATCCAGTACCAAAGATTCCATTTGTATGGGAGGTGCCACACCCCCTTTTCCCCAATTCCACATTCTAATGGAGGTGTTAGGAATTAACGTCATATAGCTCCTTACCAATTTTTATTATTCTACCATTGCTAAATCAGAGATATGCAATATGATATATTCCATTTGTATGGGAGGTGCCACGAACCCTTTCTCTCTCACCACACATTTTATTGGTGGTGTTAGGGATTGACCTCATATAACTCCTTACTGAATTTCAATGTTCATGAGTACCTTCAGAGTTATGCAGTACCAAAGATTCCATTTGTATGGGAGGTGCCACGCCGCTTTTATATATCGACATTATTTTTAGCCTACGACCATCCCTGGAATGTTTCTAGTGGGTGGTGCATATTCGTTGTGATTGGTCGATCCATTTAGGACGCAAACCCGATCTATACCTACATACATACATAATTTAAATTTTTTATACATATATAGATGAATAAAGACTTGGCCTTCTCATACCCCCTCGTAACCGAAAGACACGAACGAACGTGTTTTCAACAAAGATTTGCAACATATTCATTAACATGATTGTATAACTCATGAACAGCCGTTAAAACAATGAGCTCAGCGGAAACGTATCTAAACCGAAAATAATCAACATATAGCAACAACACTTTGTGAAGTATGCCACACAACAAGTGATCATGCCACAAGTGATTATCCAATGTGCAACATTAAGAAAAAAAATAAAAAAGTAAAATCGCCTACGCATAAGAAACGTGTTCATTGAAGGATAAAGAAGGTGGAGAAGAGAAACATGAAATAAAGATACACGCCAAAAAAGTTGAACAAAGCACACACACGTACAAGTGCAAATAATTGGAAATAAACAGTAAAGAGAAAATTTCAACAATAAAAAAAAGAATAAACAATAAAGCAAGTATCTAAGTAGATGGATGGATATTTGGTTGGAGGGATCGATAAGCAAAAAAAAAGGCCACACATGTCGAATACTCATAACTGTGGCAGTTCTCATGCTTGGACTTATGGCAGATATAAGCGAACACAAAACCCGAAGAAATATAGTCGTAAATTTATTTTTAAAAATTTCAGTCTACGATCGGAAGTGCAGGATATGCTACACTTCACTGCTAACGAAAGCAAATCACAGTTGTCAGATTCATAACTGTCAATAATTGCACAAAGAAAAATGCAATAAAAACAATTTGCGGAATAAGAAAATTACTACATTATTGTTAATAATCTACAAAGATAATTGAAAAATAAAAAACGGCCACTCTTTAAAAGTGAAATTGTTTTGTCAAAATTTCTTGAGGGCGTAATTGACGACAGGTTAAGAATAGAGCGATCTTCCTGTTCTGCAATTGCCAATAAAATTATTTGTCTAACAGTTTTATTGAAATCTATATTTAAACAGAATAACCACACAGGAGTTACGCCAATTTGTGGTTTGAAAGAATTTAATAGATGATTGGGGATTAAGAGATTTGAGCGGATATGCCGGACCTAATCACAACAGCTGGCAAGAATTGTGTGAGCGGCAGTGACTAGATGACGGACATGTATTGAAATCAATCGTGATTCTTGTTTAAAATTTCAGAACATGTTCTATATACCGCTGCTAAATTTGAAGCTTAAGTTGAGAGGATCTCCAAATACTTTTTTATTTTTTCAGATTTTTCTAAATACTCCCAGCGCCTTAAAGGGCTTAAGCCGCGGTGAGGTATGCCTGTCGTATGAGGCTCTATCAATGAAAAAACTTCATATCAATTGGCTACATATACCTCGCCTTTGAAAGGATGAAACTAATGCCTGGCTGGTTGACGCTCTCATGAATAAAAAGGCTAACATCGTCGCCACACAGGAAACGCGAAGAACAAGCCAAAGCAGAGGGTGTCACGGTGTTGGTTTTGTGGTGAATAGGGGCACGAGCTTCGATATAATACTTTACCATATCGATACTTTTGACATTCGATACCAATTTTTTGTCATCGAGTTTTCTATCGCAGTATCCTATCGATTTTTCGGCAAAAGGTGGCGGCATAAATGCAAAAAAAGGGCTAATCGACTAAGCAGACAGCTCCGTATATCTTTCACTATAATTTACATCGCGAATAGAAGTACAAAGGTCACAAACCAGGACACCCTTGCAAAAAACTGCTTGATCTAGCCCGCCTCCATGCGAGTAAAGCGAACATAAGCACTATGATGAGATCTGGTACCTACCAACACAGCCGTTTGATCAAGACAAGGGTGAGGAGGCCCTAAGCAAAATCCACACATAATCCGAAAACGCCTTTGCCAGGATGCGCCCGGTCAACCCGGTTACCAATATAGAACATCCTACTCTTTCAAAAGTAGAACGCACGTTAAGAAGGGAGGCACGAGGGAGCCTGGCACAACTTCGTTCTGGATACTGTAACAGGTTAAACTCTTACTTGTCCAGAATCAACCCCGACATACGTAATGTATGTCCTGCATGCGATGTGTTCCCACATGACACCAATCATCTTTTCAATTGTAATGTAGAACACGCCTCTAATACTAATCTCCCTATTGTCCGCCCCTTTTGAAACTGTCAGTTTCCTTGGACTCCCGTTAGACGACCTTGATGACAATTTATGAGTGGTCATTCCCATTGAATTGGGCGAAGCACATCCTCTAACAGAAACCCTAGGAAACTTGAAGTTTCAATAGAGTTGGGGGCTACAGGTGTTGGTTGCACATTGCTACTGATTAATTCGTTGGTGTCAGCGGATGTACAATCCTTTGTTAGTCGATCCCTATTGCAATATGTGTTTTGCACCTTCACCATGCGCGGTTCCCGAGGGGGAGGGAAACTTTTTTGTGTATTGACTGTAATGAAGTATATAATACTAATCTACATAATAGTTCCTTATCACACAACGGATTTTTACTAATTTTTAATTTTTCTTGATTTTTTACGTTCTAGGGGGGGAGGGGGGACTTTTTTTTTAAATATATGTAATAATAACGTAAAAAAGGCAGAAAATTACAAATTAGTAAAAATCCGCTGTGTGATAAGGAACTACTATGCAGACTAGTATTATATACTTCATTACAGTCAATACAAAAAAAAAGTTCCCCCCTGGAATCGCGCATGTTGAAGGTGCTCACAGCTGAAACCGAGCGCCTCGGCGCGGTCTGCATTAAGGCGAGGTTTTTCAATATTCAGGCATTAGTTTACACCTGGGCACCAGATGAGGATACTTCTGATTGAATAAGGACTCTTTGTATGAGAAACTAGAAAACCATACGAAGAGAGGCCCCGCCATTACAACTAAATCATGAAGGTTTTAACAATTAGGTCAACAAGGCAAAGAAATATTCTGCCGATGTAACATCTCCCAATGGCTTCATGAAATTTGCCGTCGCGCGAAATATGGTATTCTGTAGTATCAGCTCCAGCTTCAAAGGATATACCAAGATTCTTGGCTGTCTCCTGACCATAGAACACGAAACTAAATTGAACCAAAAAAGTGAGCACAGGGACACAAGTAAAATTTTCTGTCAAGAAGCTGCTCACGGAATGGACAGCCAATCTGCAACCTTACGGTTTAACAAGTACATTTCTCACTCACTATATACCGCTACGGGACCTAATAAGCCCTGAAAACCAATATATACTGTTTGTATGTAGTAACGCGCTGTGTTACCTGTGTGACCGTTATCGGGACATCAAGAGCAAAATGAGATGCCTAGTTAGAGGAACGTGAGGCCAAACGCGCAAGAGATGGAAGTACGCAAGGTTTTAAGACTGGACAAATTTTCTGCGTACCGAGCATGCTTAAGATATGTAGTGCAGCTGGGAACAAGTCAATGTACTGATAGGACCATATCAATACATATTCAGACCTGGAAAACCTATTACCTGCCAGTTTTTCCTGATTACGACGCAAACAAAACAGCTTTTCATGGCGTGAAAAGGACTTGCCTTCGCCGGAAAGATGGAAAAACAAAAGGCGACCCCGTATCGTACGACTTCTTATGCATGGAAAGATAACTCTAGACTCTAGAAGGGATTCACTCTATTCAGCAAATAAAGCAAAATACTATTTAGGCAATTGAATAAAATTCCTTTCTCCACGAACCAACATAATATTCTATAAGTGTCTTACCATACCTGTCCTGAGTTATGACTACCTGTTATGGAACCTTTCGTAATTAGGATATGATGACACTTCAACTATGCGAGTAAACGATTCTTTAGAAGATTTGTGGAATTTTGAATGATTCCAACGCCTTAGATATAATATAAAGCCCAAAGCCTTCTCTGGATTAGGGTTATGCCAATAGATGCTCTTGCATATAATGCATTCTTACCACCTTCCAAAATAGAAGGGAGGCTCCTGTTTAAGGCAAAGAACCGGTGTACACTGGACTTCCTTTGGTAATTCCAATAGTCGTCTGTTTGGAAAAATGTTTTTGTTTCAAGTTGCTGGACATTGAAGGAGGAGCAGAAGAATAAAAAGGAAAATGAGTAGGAAAGAAAAGGAAAATAAGAGGAGAGGGAAGTAGGAGAGAAAGGGGAGTAAAATAAAAAGGTGGAGGGGTCATAGGGAGAGGGTGGTGAAGAGGGGGGGGTGGGGCGAACGGGTGGAGGATGAAGGGGTAAAAGATGGAGAATAGCGAAGGGAGAAGGGGAGGAAGTGGAAGTGAAAGATGGAGGAGATAGAGAGGAGAGGAAGAGCGAGAAGAAAAGCGATAGGGAGAGCAAGAGTAATTGATACACATTTTTGAATATTACTTGAAACAATGTCTGCCGTGTCTGCAAGTATAATGCTTGTACAATGTACATACATACATATATATAAATTTAAAATAGTGACAGGAATACCGAGAACCAGCGGCAATAACGATCTCAGACCAAGTTTTGTGTCTGGACATGTGCAAGATTCTAAGTGAATGACAATTAATTATCAGCTTGGTCAATATGCAACTAACGACGATCTCATCACCATTTGACAATTGATTGACACTGTCTTTGGTAAACTTTATCACAGCAGAAAGAACTGCATGAATATTTAATAAAGATGTTTTTACATATATGTGTACATACATATATAGGTGTAAATAAATGTGGAATTAATCAGAACTGCAAAAAAAAACAACAATATTACATATGTGCACGCATACAATAAAAGTGCACTAACTTAAAGGCTGGCTCTCTGGCATTCAGTTGGCGATGAAATCTTGTCCTGTGGGAAATTTTACAAATCAAAGTAATCGAAAACAATCATGCGGTATGAAACCATGTGACTCTTACACTTGTGGTATAAGGTCGAATATTACGCGTTCTTACTACATGTCCTCAACGGTAACTCTGCTGCAAGCATTCCCTTTTCTCTTCTTACAACGATCGTCTTCTGTGTTTGCTTTGTATCGACGCAATTTCGTCTTTGTGGTTGTGCTGCTGCGGTCGCTTTAGGCTATAATATCTTTTTGCCACAAAATGAGCTTTAAAATGTGGTTTCACAAAGTCCACTTGATTATTTTGCCTACAGTGTTGCACGCTTTTGTACAGCGTTCTGCCCAACCACGTCCGCGGTTGCCTTTATCATTGTGACATATTCTGCCATTTGTGTATCCGTAATGATTATTCATATTTTGTAACTTGAAGATCTCGAGTTTCTGTTATTTTATCAATGAACTTTGTGGTTTCATTCAAGCTAAAAGTTCACACAGTTAGAGGTGTTGTGTGTGTCCCATAAAATTCAAAATCTCGTCAATAAACCTGCCTTGGTCACCTATTTTTCCAATAACGTTCATGGTTCATATATCAGAACTGGTATGGTAACAGAACCTACAGAGTTTGATACTAAAGATCACTTTGCGTTCATAGTCAAAACTGCCAGTTGTTGATAAAAGTAATTGTTCGTTGCATTTCCATGCTAACGTTGTCCGCGTAACTTCATTTTTTAAATAAGGTGAGACCTGAGTAAGTTCACGTTCTGAAAACAAGTCGCAGTCAGTTGTAAATCGGGAGAACCAAGGGACGTCAAGTCTTCTTGCACCTGCTCCTCCCAACTCAGTTGAGGTCATTCACTTCCTCCACTTCCGCATGCGGATGTTGATTGAAGTAGCTTCTTGCACAGAGTGTCTTCGTCCATTCACATAACATGACCCAGCTAGCGAATCCTTTAGTCTTTTATTTACTGCACTATCTTCATATCTGCGTAAAGCTCATACAGCTTATAATTATACCTCCTTCGGTACTCGCCGTCAGCATCACGACTAGAACCATACATTTTCCGGAGAACTTCTCTCGCGAGCACTCAAAGGGCCATCTCATCTTTTCTCGATATCGTCCATGAAAGACACATCAGAACAGTTATGTTGAGCGATTTGTAAAGCAGGTGTTAGTCGACAGGGAACTATACTTTTCAATTGCCCTTCAGTCTAAAGTATCATTTGTTGGCAGGAGTTATATTCACCCTTTGACTTCTTAGCTGAATTTATTTTGCTGTTAATGCTGATTTTCAGATGGATAAAGTCTTTCACAGTCTCCAGTTTATTACCGGCAACAGTTTCTTGATTGCCAAAGCATGAATGCGCCGTTTTTTTTAGGGACAGCAAATAATTCGTCTTGTCTTTTCGAATAAAGCATTGGGTTGAAAAAAAAAGCATCATAAAGTTACTAGCCCGACCATCTCGGGAACGATTTGGTATGATTACGTGAAACCTTCTAGTACCGCCCAACCACCCCCTAGATCCTGAGCCTTGGCTGGTGAAGAAACAGGATTCGCCACGGGTAGGTGAGGTTGACAGTTGTGTTGGAGAACCTATATATTGCGCTGACAATCCATTGAAAGGGTTCCGCTACACAACCCCTTGAATTAATTTGGTTTTTTAGTCGCCTCTTACGACAGGCATACCTACCGCGGGTATATTCTAATCTCCCTAACACGCTGAAGCCTGGCTATGAGATAATCAGAGACTTTGATTGATAAATAAGTGTAAGCCAAAGGCGGTACACCTGCATCCAAATAGAATCAGTTCGCAGGTGGTCGCTTAAACTTTGAACACTTGTAGTCTTTTTGAAGTTTTTATTGACCTGCCAATTCAGCCTTTTATAGATCAAGTTTAAATTAAATACGGAAAGTATTTAAGGTGTCCTTATCAAATGAACTTTGAAAGTCAATTTTTTTTACTTTCAAGGACTGTGGCTTAAGTACAAATAATCGAAAAATCTTTTTCATTCGAAAATCACAGGGAGCCGATTTTTCAAAAATATTTGTATATATATGTTTGTATGAACTCATGTATATCCTCATGTATTTATCCGTTTTCTGGCTTAATACCTGTCATTTTGCATTTGCAATTCTCCAGCGGCTACCCACGTTTTGTGTGCATCGATTTAAAAAGAAAAAGAAAGATTTCCTCTTTCCTTGGCAACCTGACTCAAACTGGTCCGCGCCGGGCACTTGTTCTCCTTTGATCAACGCATTTCGAAAGATTCTCAGCATTTACACTGTTGCCTTTTTAGTGGAGAATTTATAGCATGAACGTGATTAGAAAATAAAATACGTTTGTATAAATATTTGTGAAGTCACAGACTGAGATTTGTTTTTGTATCCATTTTAAGGTGTCCTCTATGGCGGTGAAGTTCATTTGATTTTTGGTTGGTTGCCTCATTTGCCTGTAATTGTTTGTTGTATTAATTCCTGGAATGATTTTAAGGTATTTTATCAAATCAAATATTAAATGTCAACAACATATAAATATGTATGGGTATTTTGGTGCTTGTATGTATGGGATATATCTCTGCATTTATTTAAATGTCCAACAGAGTGTATCTTCAAAATAGAAAGGAAGTACTAAATCTTAATTTTGAATAAATCATTCGAACAAACAATCCTGAGAACTTATTAACGTAATGGTTAAACACTCGCACTACTTAATTGAAATAATTTATTTTACTCAGGTAGTTCATAAAAATGCTGAGCTTAATCATTACGCCAATCGCAGCATCTGATATCAGGATACACCAACAACAATTAGGACTGTGATATAAACTGTAAGATTAATAATTTAGGTGTAAAGTTTTAATGTTAAAAATACATATTTACTAGCAGACCTGGCAGACGTTGTTCTGCCCTAAATTTGGTCTATCTGCATACATTTTAATAAGCTTTTTCCGTCTAACTCTGCCCACTTTTTCCTAATCTTTTTATTCACTCCTCCCTCAGCCTTTTTCGCTTCATCTGTCTCCATCTTCGTCTCATTCTATCTCTTTCTCAGTCTCCTTCTCTCTTTTCTCTTCTCTCAACTTTTTCTCATTCTTCTTCATCCCTTATTGCCAGTCCCAGAGGGTGGTATGTATTTTGTTCCAGTCTCATTCTCAGCCCCAGTCCTAGTCCTAATCCCAGTCTCAGCCCGTATCTGGTGTACTTCCGGAAAAAAGCATTGTTAATACTAATATAAGTGAATTTATATACCAAATTTCAGGCAAATCAAATAGGACGTCTGTAAATTGGTATGTGGGTATTATTATTAATTCATGTCTTTATTTCGGCTTCGCATGCATATTTATCAGTTTTGCCAGGTTGATGCGGCTAAATCGAATATCACAATCAAAATTACTTTAAAGTTCCCAGCAACAGCTTTCATTTGATATCCATAATTCATACACATTCTAGGGGTATCCGGGTCCACGTTTTGGCCTATATCTCGAGACCCTAGTCACCCAGCGGCATAAAACTTACTCTGTACTAAAGCACACATCAACAGCTTTCATTTGATATCCATATCCTATAAACACATTTCAGGGGTACTCGGGCCATGTTTTGGCCTATATCTCGAGACCCTAGTCACCGATTTGGGATTTCAAAATCAACTAACCATCACCTCTCCTTCCTGTATCTTTCCTAAAAATTTCATGGCAATCTTTCTATCCGTTCTCGAGTTATCGAGTGACAATCAAAATGTACACGTTCTTTTTATACTCAGTTGAGCAGAGCTCACAGAGTATATTAACTTTGATTGGATAGATATAGACTTCCATATATCAAAATCATCAGTATCGAAAAAAATTCGATTGAGTCATGTCCGTCCGTCCGTCTGTCCCGTTAACACGATAACTTGAGTAAATTTTGAGGTATCTTGACGAAATTTGGTATGTAGGTTCCTGGGCACTCATCTCAGATCGCTATTTAAAATGAACGATATCGGACATAACCACGCCCACTTTTTCGATGTCGAAAATTTCGAAAAATCGAAGAAGTGCGATAATTCATTATAAAATACGGATTAAGCGATGAAACTTGGTAAGTAAGTTGAAATTATGACGCAAAATATAAAAATAGTAAAATTTTGGACAATGGGCGTGGCACCGCCCACTTTTAAAAGAAGGTAGTTAGAAGTTTTGCAAGCTGTTATTTGGCAGTCGTTGAAGATATCATGATGAAATTTGGCAGGAACGTTACTCTTGTTACTATATGTCTGCATACTAAAAATTTGCAAAATCGGAGAACGACCACGCCCACTTTTAAAAAAATTTTTTTTTAAATTCAAATTTTAAAAGAAAAGTTAATATCTTTACAGTACATAAGAAAATTATACCAACATTCAACTCCAGTAATGATATGGTGCAACAAAATACAAAAATAAAAGAAAATTTCAAAATGGGCGTGGCTCCGCCCTTTTTCATTTAATTTGTTTAGGATACTTTTAATGCCATAAGTCGAACAAAAATTTACCAATCCTTGTGGAATTTGGTAGAGGCTTAGATTATAGGACGATAACTGTTTCTGTGAAAAAGGGCGAAATCGGTTGAAGTTTTTATACACAGTCGACCGTCTGTCCTTCCGCTCGGCCTTTACCACGATAACTTGAGGAAAAATCGATATATCTTTACTAACCTCAGTTCACGTACTTATCTGAACTCACTTTGTATTGGTGTAAAAAATGGCCGAAATCCGACTATGACCACGCCCACTTTTTCGATATCGAAAATTACGAAAAATGAAAAAAATGCTATAATTATATACCAAATACGAAAAAAGGGATAAAACATGGTAATTGTATTGGTCTATTGACGCAAAATATAACTTTAGAAAAAAACTTGGTAAAATGGGTGTGATACCTACCATATTAAGTAGAAGAAAATGAAAAAGTTTTGCAGGGCGAAATCAAAAGCCCTTGGAATCTTGGAAAGAATACTGTTCGTGGTATTACATATATAAATAAATTAGCGGTACCCGGTCCACATTTTGGTCGATATCTCGAAAATGCCTTCACATATACAACTAAGGGCCACTCCCTTTTAAAACCCTCATTAATACCTTTAATTTGATACCCATATCGTACAAACACATTCTAGAGTCACCCCTGGTCCACGTTTATGGCGATATCTCGAAAAGGCGTCCACCTATAGAACTAAGGCCCACGCCCTTTTAAAATACTCATTAACACCTTTCATTTGATACCCATATCGTACAAACAAATTCTAGAGTCAGCCCCTGGTCCACCTTTATGGCGATATCCGAAAAGGCGTCCACCTATAGAACTAAGGCCCACGCCCTTTTAAAATACTCATTAACACCTTTCATTTGATACCCATATCGTACAAACAAATTCTAGAGTCACCCCTGGTCCACCTTTATGGCGATATCTCGAAAAGGCAGTCCACCTATAGAACTAAGGCCCACTCCCTTTTAAAATACTCATTAACACCTTTCATTTGATACCCATATCGTACAAACAAATTCTAGAGTCACCCCTGGTCCACCTTTATGGCGATATCTCGAAAAGGCATCCACCTATAGAACTAAGGCCCACTCCCTTTTAAAATACTCATTAACACCTTTCATTTGATACCCATATAGTACAAACAAATTCTAGAGTCACCCCTGGTCCACCTTTATGGCGATATCTCGAAAAGGCGTCCACATATAGAACTAAGGCCCACGCCCTCTTAAAATACTCATTAATACCTTTCGTTTGACACCCATATTGTACAAACGCATTCTAGAGTCACCCCTGGTCCCCTTTATGGCGATATCACGAAACGGCGTCCACCTATGGAAATAAGAATCACTCCCTTTTAAAATACTCATTAACACCTTTCATTTGATACCCATATCGTACAAACAAATTCTAAAGTCAACCCTGGTCCACCTTTATGGCGATATCCCTAAATGGCGTCCACCTATAGAACTATGGCCCACTCCCTCTTAAAATACTCTTTAATACCTTTCATTTGATACACATGTCATACAAACACATTCCAGGGTTACCCTCAGGTTCATTTTCCTACGTGGTTATTTTCCCTTACGTTGCCACCATAGCTCTCAACTGAGTATGTAATGTTCGGTTACACCCGAACTTAACCTTCCTTACTTGTTATATATATAGATGTACAATATGGAATTTTTTTGTCCCAGACGAAGAAGCCTAATTATCGTTAAAGGTTACAATGAACTTATAAAGTGTTATATTTCTTTACTGTCAATTTATTTTTTACTTCTTAGTTAATTTTATTAACCAATAATAAAATCTTATTTTTAAAAAGTTTTTTTTCTTTAATTTTATTTTTTACTTTTTAGTTCGTTTTATATTGTTCTTAGAAAAGCTTTTTTCTTAAATTTAATTTAAATATCAATTTTTTTTTAAACTTGTAGTAGGGTAAAATATTGCTTAAATTAGTTATGTAATCTTTACTTAGTTATTTGTAACGTTTCTCATCCTATCCATTTCTTTTAATGCATCAACATTACAAGGTTTCTTCGAAGTCAACTTTGAACAGTCAAGTCGAAGACCTGCTAAAGACCTAACTCGGCTTAGAGCCACATAAGCTTGACCAGCAGCAAATAATTTGCAGCCTAGATAAATAACAGCATGGTCTACAGTAGTTCCCAGCATTTTGTGCACAGTTGAAGCTCACGACAAGACCATCGGGAGCATTCTTCTTTCAGTTGTGCCGTGATTAAATTTAGAAGGAAATTGAACTCATTTAGGCTGTAGCTGAAAGCCATCGTTACCAAAGTCTACGCGAACCGATGGTATATCGTTATGGTATAGTTGAGCATGTCTGTAATATGGCCATATAATTTCAGTGATGTGACCTATTGCTCCATTTACAAGTCCCTTAGCAACGTCAACGTTAGATCTCAACATAACTTTAGCACCAACAAATATTTCTAGTTCTTTTGGAAGACCTCCTGTTTTGTTAATGTCTGATTGTATTATATATCTGCTCATTGTTTTTTGTTCCATCAATTAATTGATCTTGCTAATAATCAGTTATCAGCTGAATGAAAGAAATTGTGCTTTTGAAACGATCCGTTGAGACAACTGTCAACAAACAATCGATAAAAACGTTGAGTGAATAGAGCGGAAAATTTTTATGCTCACTAATTTGACATAAAGTTGCAACTATGCGTTCCAAGAAGTTATCACTAATCAACTTCGCCAGCAGTTGTGCTTTTGGAATGCGCCCCATGCTTTGTTCAACTCATTCAAATGAATTTGTATATATGTGCATACACTAGCTCAGGGATGCACCTTAACGTTAAGCTAATCGTTTATCAAAAAATTTCCACCGTTTCCGTTGAAACACTTCGAAATATTATCGATAAAGAAATTATCAAGATAAATTGTATCTCGTTTTTAACCGAAACGAAAAGCTTTCGTTAACGTTAAAAACGTACACACACAAACTCCATGTAATTTCTTTGTGTAATTCGATGGTGGTAATGTCAAAAATACTCTGAGAAATGTTCGTACTGTCAAAATTCATGAGAAAAGTTGCAATCAGCTTGGCTAATGCTTTCACCTTTAATGACTCCGCTATCAATAAGCTTTGCCAGCATAGTTTGAAATTAATAATCAACATAAACGATTTGATTTCGTTTTGATATGGCAGAAAACGAAACAAAATCATTTCGTTAATTTGACGTTTTTAACGTTAATAAACGAAACGAAATGACTTTGTTTCGTTTATTAACGTTAATTATCGTAACGAAATGATATCGGTTCGTTGGTTAAGCATGCCTGCACTAGCTCACGTGTTCTTGCAACAACAAAACGTTACATACATACATACATACGAATATACAGATTTTCGAGAAAACATATCGTATGTGTTTGCCAAAAGTGGCTTCACTTCGGATATCAGCATCTTCGGTTGTCAGATCTTTCGCGTTCAACGCTAACGCGGTGTCAGGATGAAAAAGACTCTATACCAAATTACTGATACGAATCGCTACGTTTAAATAACCCTGACTGAGTATGAGTACACGATTTTTTATATCATGATGCGAATATATTGGGGCATGCTCATAATCGAAATAAAATGTGACTATTGCGAGTGTCGACTGAGAATAGATAATCGACTATTAAGCGATTATCGATTATCACCCCTACTGCGAATGTCGATCGCTCGCTCATTTATCGACTGTGAATACTCTTTTGATCAATTGTCTTTCTACAGCCATTTTGCAGTCGTTGAAGCGTTTAAGTGATAGAAAAAAGTGAAAAAATTTAAAAATGGAAGTAAAAAAGTAAAAAAATTTGAATAAAAGTAAAAAATGTAAACCTAAATAATAAAAGTGGTTATTTTAATTGCATGTCAAAAGTTGTAAGCAATAAACGGCAAATCGCAAAACTGGTGCAGCTAATGCAAGAACATCCTGATTTAGGCAAAGGCGTGTGTGGGAAAGCCCAGGGAAAATCAAGATGGGAATTGATAGCGGCTGAGCTCAATAGCTTGGGACCACCGATGCGTTCTTGGGAAAAGTGGTTGAAGGTAAACAAATTTGTATATAGCGTCCATAAAGAAAATACTGAACGTTCCTTTGTAGGTGTGGACGGACTTGAAAAGTAAAAAGAAGAAAAATGTTCGCAGAACCGAATGGAGTACTAAGCAACTGGTGGAGGCCCAAATAACGTCCATACGTTTTCGGCGATAGAAGAAGCTATTATTAGTTTTTTAAGTATTGACGCCTATATTGATCCCCCTGGCGAAGAAATTGGAATGGGCAATGTGGTGGTCCAATCAAGAGTTGGTGGTAGGTCGACTGAAATTGTTGAAGATGAGCAGGAAAATGAAGTACCTGAAAGAAGCGTATCATGTGAGATCCATGAAAGAGCTGCACTACAGGCAACTCCAGCAAGAAGGTCGAAAAATATAAGCGAAAAGGAAAAAAGGTTAGCACTGTTGGAGAATCAGATTGACATTCAAAGTAAACATTTTAAGGCCCTGAAAAGAAATACATTAGGTATTAAGAAAAGTGTTGTAAATATAGAAGGATACATGAGGAGGTTAGTTGCGCTAAATTTTGAGGCTGTAACTTTAAAGCAAGAGAAACTAGAAATTGAGAAAAGAAAAGTTTAAACTGCTAAAAGAAGAAATTATTAATAAGAAAAAGCATAGGAGAGATAAATTAAGGTTGAAAGAACAGATTTTGGAGTTGGAATTACCAAAGCACTAATGTGAATAGTAGTTTTAAGGCAATGTGATATTTTGAATGTAAATAGTAACTTTGAAATAATTTGATTTTTTATGTAGATAGTAGTTTTAAGATACATTTTTTATTCACACCTGAATTTGTGATATTTTTTTACATGAAGTGATATTTTGATTTATGTTAATAAAAAACATGAATTTTTTTTAGTTAGCCTTAGTTAATTTAAAATAAGTGTACTCTGAATTTAAAATGGACTGAATATGAATTTAAATAAAAATTGTTTGTTATCATCGTAAAACTAGAACTGCATATGTTGTAAAATATTATTTCTAACTGCCCTAGCTTCTTCGTTTGCCACTGAACCACCTTCATATGTTGTGCTATCTTGGAAATCGTCACTCGGGTTTTGATAGTCAGATATTTCTTCATCTGATAATTTGAACATTATAAGATAAACAAATGTTGTGAAGAGCTGCGCATACGTTTATTATTTGTGTAGCTTTCTTTGGCTCATAGTGGAGCGCACGAGCCCATAACAAACACCTAAATCGATTTTTAAGGACTCCAATAGTACGTTCCACAATATTCTTCCTTGGAAATGTTTTCTGTTAAACATACATTCTGCTGTTCCATCTTCTGGGTTTCGGTATGGCGTAAGCATATAAGGTTGTAGGGCGTAACCTGCATCGCCTAAATGTTTACATATTTTACAACCATAAAATTATGAAAATAAGTTAAGCATTAAGGACTCCATACACCTCCTTGCTAACGTGAATATATTTCTTTTGTCTAATATATTTTTTGTTACACCGCTTTTTACAACACAAATATCTTTCTAATTGTTATATTCAAAACAATGAATATTCTTATTTTCAAGCTCACACTTAAATTTGTACGTATGCAAAGCCATTGCATGTAAAAATCTAATGTTCGTATTACCGCCCCAAATTTCTAGTTGAATCACAGATTTTGTTGAAAATGGAATATATTGGTTGCAGTGCTTTAACATGCAAAGGGATTTGTTAAATCTATACGACAGCAAATTACCCTGGCTGAGTTTAACACAAAATTTTTTTGTGTGTAAAACAAGCACATAAAAATGTTCAACTTCTTTTGCAAATATCTCTTGACAAAAGCAACATTTTTTACTTTATATTTCGGATTCGCAATACTGGGTCCAAAACACATCTTTTGACACCCCCTCCAAATATTTTTGGGCGGGTATTAAGAGCGTCATGCTGTCGTATTCATTTGCTAAGAATTCACATGGAATACTGTGCCTTTGGGTAGACTTCAGAAATCACCACGGACCATTTTCACGTTCACAAATAGGTGTATGGAGTACTTTACATACCTAATATTATATTTCTTTCACCCCTACGGTAGTCATCTTCCAATCGTGGTTTCAATGTGGACATGTTGAAAACGTTTGCATCGTGCGTTGCCCCCCGGATACTTGGCTTTGACATAGCGGATTCTCATCACATTATCGCAAACCTATGAAATAACAAAAATTATCAACTCCACGATATTTTCTTTGTAAAATACTTACTATCATTGCATTCAAATTATAATATCCTTTGCGATTATAGTACAAATGCTGAATGTCCTTTTTTGGAGCAACAATTTTGACATACGTCCCGTCTATGCAACCTATCACGCCTGGTATTCCACTTTTTTCAAAAAAATAAAGCTTTGCTTGACGCTTTTCATCCTCAGTATATTGAATTGTCACCCAATTTCTGCAAACGTATTCCTCCAAAGCTGGGAATACTTCAGATAAAACCAGGGATACTGTAGATTGGCCGAATCCTATATTAAAGTCATTGCCTACACTCAGCTGGTATGATCCGTGAGCACAGAACCGTAAAGTTGCTGCAAGCTTTAAAATTGTTGGGATAGATGTCTTTCTAACACCAGGTTGTAGTTTGGCATCTAGCAATGCCAGTAAATCCGCAAATGCAGCTTTCGGTAAACGAAAGTTTTTCAAAAATCTGTATAAATGGGAGCTTTAATAAATTTTTAACTTTAAGACAAATTAAATCCAGATAGTTACATGTGATCTTCCATTTCCAAAGGATTCGACGAATCCCTCAGCTTGCGTCTTTCCCTTGCCAGCTCTATTAGCCTTGTATGTGCATCTTCATCTTCCTCACTATCACTTAACCACAGCTCAACACAATCCATTTATAATATTTATTATAAAATATCTAATTTAAATTTATTTTAAAAATGTTTTGTTATTTTGGTTTTATCAAACACGGCAAAAATGTAAACAAATGGTAAACAGCTGATTGCAATTCAGCGAGTTTTCTTCTTTCTCGTCTTCTTGCAGCGAGTTATTCACAATGGTACAAATTTTTTTCGATCGAGTTACACAATACGAAAATAAAAGACAATCGACTCGGTCGACAAATTTCTATTCTACTGCTGATCGACACTCGCAATAGGGGTGTAAGTTAGTTGAAGCATTTTTGACAGAGAGCACATATTAAATTGTGTCAAACTGTGCTAACTAATTTAAAATCATATTTTATTGTGACTTAGCCTATGTCGCGTTCAGTTTACAACTACTCATTGCAGATCTCTGCTCTGTGGGTTAAATCTGTAAAACAAAATCAAGTACGCGGAAAAGTATGCAACATTGAGCGATAACAGCCTAACTTCCAAGTTCGTTGTATACGCAAACAAAGCGAAGTTACCTCGTTCTTGAGCCGCTGTAGATTATTCACCATCCCTCTAAACAAAGGACTTAGGCTTTTATTCCCTTGTGTACAAAAATTTTACCTATAACTCTCTTATCGATTAATTTATTGAATTCTCGCAAAGTAATATTGGATTGTCATCGGAGTTATACATGTGTGCAAAATTTCAGCTCAATCGGACACTGGGAAGTGTATCAAATTTAACTTGCAAAATTTGATTACAAACAACAGCCAAGTGAAAGTAAATAAAAGCTTATAAAAAGGTGGATCGGATTGGAAAGTTGGAAGGAAGGGAGAAAACTTATCACCATATAGTTAATTAAAGCTCGGCCTTAAATCTCTTCGGACGTTATCGCGCCTTACATTTTTTTATTTATGCCAAGCTTGGATGGCTACAAGTAAGTACGTGGCTTGCTTTCTCTAATTATTTCTATCCGTGCACCACCCAACGGATTTTTTGTCCTTTTTTTGCATTGTCCCGGCGTCTTAACCTGTCTGGGCAGTTTCACGTTTCTAGCTCAATGAGAAGTTACTTAAAAATCGATTGAAAGATTTGTATTGAAAATGCGGACAAACATTCAACCGACCTAATATAAAGGAAAAACATGAAAGGGACGTAGTAATAATATGAGTGGTAATTTTTAAAATACGACTTTACTTAGAGTGGAAAATAAACAATCATCGAAATTTCCAAAAACCGGCAATGAGAGCAAGCGCAAGTCAGCCCCACGGAAAGCAGCAGCAGTGGCAGCATACCTATTAATTGTGTTTTGGAAAGAGTAACAAGAAAAGAGGCGGGTCACGCCCATTTTCAAAATTTGTTTAAGTTTTGTTCTTAGCTCAGGCATACCACTACTGAGCTAGAATGTAGTTAAATACCACAGAGTTATTCCAAACTTTTTTAAGGTTAGACTTTTAGGAAAAGTGGGCGTGGTCTTTAACCGATTTCGTCTATCTTCACTCAGTCTATATAATTTGGAAAGAATAGTGCCTTTGCCAAATTTCAATGTACTATCTTTAACGGCTTTTGATTTACGGCTTGTTAAACTTCCAAATTTTCTTCTTATAAATGTGGGTGGTGCCACGCCCATATTCTAAAATTTTTTGGAATTTATGTTTTGCGCCATAAAACTAGTCCACCAAATTACATTAGCTTAGCGGCATTCGTTTTTGAATTAACTAATTTTTTGCATTTTTCTAAATTTTCGATATAGAAAAAGTGGGCGTGGTTACAGTCTAATTTCGCTCATTTTCAATGCCAATCTATTCTGGGTTCAGATAAGCCCGTATACTGAATTTGGTGAAGATATTTCAATATTTGCTCAAGTTATCGTGTTAACGGGCGGAGAGACGGACCAACGGACGGACGGACATGGCTTAATCAATTTTTTTTTCGATACTTATGATTTTGATATATGGAAGTCTATATCTATCTCGATTATTTTATACCTGTACAACCAACCGTTATCCAATCAAAGTACAAGTAAAGCTGGGTATAATAAGCAGAGACAGGAAGGCGTGAATGCGGGGAGCTTGTGCTGATAGCCGCCAGGAATCACGTTCGCCAAATTTTAGCCAAAAATTCGGCAACAGACGTAAGGTTTTAAGTCCGGGGCAAACTTCTGTAAGAACAAAAACGGCAACCTATTTACCGACGCCCAGAGAGTACTTTGATTATGGAGGGAATACTTATCTGCCCTTGTAAATAGAGATAGCAATGAACTGCGCAAGGAAGAAGATGATTTACTTAATGCTCCCCAACCCGACTTCAATTAAGCCAGAAGGGCAATAACCAGATTTAAAAAAAAACACAAAGCCGCGAGTGCTGATGGGTAGCGATAAGAAGACCTAAAAGGTCTATACCCCTGGAACATTTTCCAAATATATATTTTGCAGGCGAAGAAGACTCAACAGGTCAATACCACGGGAACAATTTCCAAATATTTTTCATCAGCATACATGCAGAAATTCATGAAAACATTAATGCGCAAACAGTTTAGTATTGCGCAATAAATTCGGCTAACCTGGGCTCCAGGTCATGCAAAGTTGGATGAAAGTAAGCAGACTAGCGAGCGAAATAGCAGCTAAAAGAACGATCTCCGTGGGTGAAGGGGAAACACCATAAAAGCAAAATCCAGAGAGAAAGAGACAAATATTTAAACACGGCACTAAACTCTACAAAGTAGTAACCAATCAAACAAAGACTAACCTTAGGATCATAACAGCACTTCTCACAAGCCATTGCAGACTAAGGGTCCTTGTGCGTAGAATGGCTATTTGTTCTGGTAGCTTGTTCCGCTATTGTGATAGTAGTGAATGAGTCTGTATCTACAGAAGAAGGCAGAAGATCGGTCCACCGAACCTAGAATATAGGCGCGGTCTCAATTATACCATCTATCCACCCCATTTAAATACTTTTAAAAGCTAAAAGCTTCCCAAAACTGAGTCCCAAGACTACAAGATGGCCACAAGCCCAGTCATATATGACGGTATATAAGTTAGTGACCTGTAGGAAAGTAGTTAATACTTTATATTTCCGTATAGTACATGACCGTAGAGTTTATGAAGGGGGAACAAGCTTCGTTTTAGAGTGTCCACCTTCTTGCCTCTGTATAGTTTAGAACAAGTATAACATATTTAAAAGAATTTGATCCGGTTTCCAACACATCCTAATTGCAACACATCATTTCCGATATACTGACTCTTGCTAGCTTCTCCCAACAGTTCATGCTTCTTCTTATCGTAAAGTTCTTCGACTACTCTGTACACATGAATTTGTCGATTAGCTCCCTTCAAAATAAAGTAACTTAGCATAGCAGACATATCTAACGGATATTGTGTTTTGACCTTTCCTAAGGGCCAAGAAAAGTATAGAAAAACTGAATTGTTCCGTTTTGTACATTTACAAACCCAAACACCTGTAATAGAGAGCAGAATGAAATTTGACCCTGTGATTACATAGGATGAGCGTTCAGTGATCGCTGCTAAAAAAAAACATTTTAATTACATACTTACATCAACGCATTTGCATTGTTAGTAACATATGTACAGAGATATGGGGATATATTTACTTATGCTTGTGTGTTGCTGTAGGAAGAGATGCCGGAAATACGGACGGAAGGAAGTAGTGGAGTAGTTTGGAGAGAAGTAGGAACTACACAACTACACATATATAAGTATGTAGAAGTGCATGTACCAAAGGAAGCCCAAAAAAATTTCCAAATAATATTTTGCTAGCAACTGTTGGAAAAATTGCAAATAAAAACGGTGTGTAAATATATTGGAGCGATTTAACAGATTAGTAAATTAAAATTAGCTTATAATAAAGAAAAAAGCTGTATGCAAAAACTGGGATACGGATGTAAGCAGTAGGGATAGCAATGCGATCGTCTGTATAAAGTTGCGCTGACAGTGTATTTATCAACATTACAGTTATAAGCAATACGTAGCCGTATGCCGAAACCATTGTTATCAAGTTTCGAACATCAATATGGAAACTCTAGCCACTAGTAAGCAAATGCTGCTAGGACAACAACGACCTTGTAAGAGGTATAAAGAAAGCTGCGCATAAATACAAAAGCTATAATAAAAAGTGATAAAGAGGAGCCGTCAATTAATAAGAAGAGTCTTCTAGAAAATAATAGTTGAAAAATCCAGATACTTAGAGAAGATTCCCGGTAGCGGGCGACTATAAAAGCAACGAAGAAGTAATACCAAATTGTTACTTTGATTTTGACTTGTTGAAAGTGAATATCGACAACGCCGAAGGGAAGTCAGCAGGTTAGGTTGTACTGACCGTTTCTTCCTTGCAGTTCGCACTCTCCACATCTACTATTACTGACGAAGCCTAACTTATAAGCATGTAATTCCAGAAGGCAGTGTCCAGCCCACCGTGAGCATACGTCTTCTCTCTTCAGAGATATGAACCATTTTAAGAGTCTGATATCATCTTCATATCATCAGACAGAAATTTTGTAACCCCGCGCTTCTATCCATGCCTTTTCTGCTTGATGAATCATATGCAAATCCTGCCTCCTTTTGATTTCCGCTAGAGGGGAAGTCAGTAAATAGTGATACAAATTTCCGCTTCGGAACTAGACCTGAAATGCCAAATAAGTACCAATTCGTTAGTAGCTAGATTTTCTCCTGCTATAAATTCGGTAGTTGGGATTTTCATATTTCATATTTAATGTACAATTAATAAAAATAAAAAAAACTGCTACCAGCTTTAAGGCACTTCGTCTATGAGTATGCTTTTTCGCCATACTTCCCCACCAGTTCAGAACTATCGAAAAAAGGGATAATATCGTACGAGAAACAACATGCAGAATTTCGGTCCGGTTCGGAGCCAACGAAATAGTAACAAGAAAAAACAAAATTTGAGCTGTAAATTTTTACACTAGTTCGGAACTACCGAAAAAGTGTCAATAAAGAATTAGTTGCATAGTGGAAACTTGTATCTAGCTCGGAACTAGTGAAAAGGTAATGCAAAAACTCCACCATGATAAATTCGCTAGTTGAAAGCATGTCAAAGAGATAGATGGCGTACTAGTAGGGGTTCGGAATGCACTAGAAGCGCACTAGAGCTTAATTAGAGATTTTTTATACAAGGGCAGATAATCAAAGGTGTTGATTCGTACTTATATTATTAGTGTTGAATAAATCTAACTATTTGTGGGGGAATGGGAGGATTCACCCCGAGCCTGCGATTTAGTGGTACTAAGACATTTTTTTTTAATTCAGGAGAGTCTTTAGTTGTTCCATGTGCAAATTTTAAGCCAAATTTCAAAAGCAACGAATATTGATAACGATTTTTTGCCTGGGCCTGAGGAGACAATAAAAGCATCAAACAAAAATATATGTTTATATGAATCCGAAATCGTAAAGTTTTCATGGTGACACTGATGAAGGTTCATCTTCAAAAAGTCTTCCAACAATACCACCAACTCCGTATCAAAGTCCAGATTATTTAAACGACTTAGATATCGGTACCATGAATAATGAGTTTTTCCGATCTGAAGAAGTGTAGAGTTATCTACTTGTAACAAATATACTTGCTATATTTTAAATTTATTCTTATTATATTATTTATTTTTTACTATCAAAAAATGAAAATATTTGAAGTCATCAAAAATATTTTTTTTAAAAATAAAGTTTAAATATATTAATCAAAATTAAATAGAAAATTATTATTTTCTATAAGAAGTCAACGAGATAATTCGTCGAGGTCATCAAAAGTGTCCTGTTATTTTTCCACGTGATTGTCATGACGAGGCATTTCCTACCTCCTTGTTAACAGAATCTTGCCAAATGGAGAGAAAGTGGAGCGTCACTGGTTAGTGTGGAGTGCCAGTAGCAATGCTTTTTATTGCTACCATGTCGTCTGTTAAGCACCAATACTTTACTGAATCGACCTAAATTTGTTGTGCGGATATTCAAAATTCCAGGTACGAAAGAAGCTATACGATAAACTGACATGACACATTAACTGTTTTATTCAATGGCGATCTTTACAAAATCTAATTCAAAATGAGGCTACAGTTGATAGATACACTTATCAATGAACAGCTAATCACTGAACCTCAAAGTGGAAAGAATTTGTATATAGAATTTTGGGCACTATTTTATTTTTGGGTGAACGAGGTCTAGCTTTCAAGGTGAAGGTATATACCTTGGTGAACGAAACGACGTACATTTTTTGGGCATCTAAGATCTCATAAGCCATTACGATCCGATACTTAGAGATCATTTGGAGAAAGTTAGGATTTCACAACAGCAGCGCAAACGTTTACAAGTTAACTATCTTTCCCCAGACATTTAGAACGAGTTTATAGAAATTTGTGCAAAGCACGTAAGGGAAACTATATTAGATCAAGGGAAGAAAGCCAAGTATTTTGCTATTATCGTTGATGATATGCCTGATGCTAGTCACGTTGACTACGTTCATTTTGCGCTAACTCCATTTCAATTCGAAAGCAACAAATTTTACAATTCAAGAACGGTTTTTTGCTTTTCGTGAACTGTAACCAAAAAACTGGTAAGAAAATCGCTGATCCAATTTGCCATGCTTGATTGAAGATTGTCATGCACAAGGGTACGATAACGGCGCCAATATGAAATGAGCTTACAACGGAGCACTAGGTCACAATCTCGACAAATACTCGAATGCTGATTACTCGCTTTGTGCAACCCACAGTCTCAATTTATGTGGTGTTGATGCTGCAGAATGTTGTACGGCTGCAATGACTTTCTTCGGAGTTGTATAAAAATGTTTTACTATTTTCAGCAGCACTCCACAACGATGGGAAACCTTCAAAAAAAAATGTACCGAACTCTCTTCATAGTCTTTCAGCCAAAAGCCAAATTTGACTGCGCAAGCATACGGAGATGTTACCGGCATTCTCAATTACATCAACAAGTTAGAATGTATCTTGCTGTCCTCAATTTGGTTCAAAATACTGACTACCATTAATGAAAGAAACGTGGTCCTCCAAGCTAGAGACGCCACCATAGATGTTGAGGTCCGACATCTATATGCCCTATTAGCTGATTTGAAGTTGATCAGGAACCAATGGGAAGCAATTTTAAACGAATGCAAAATAGTTGCTATTCAATTGAACATATCGCCAAAGTTTCCGGACATTCGAAAGAGAAAACCCAAAAGACGTTTTGAAGATAATGGAAATGAGATGATTACGGATGATCCAGAGTCTGATTTAAAAACAATACATTCTTGGTGATCGTCGATTCGGTAATCACTGGCATTACTGAACGATTTGCAGCAATGAGAAATTTGAACGAGACGTTTTCCTTTTTGTGGAAATTTGAAGACATGGATGAAACTACGGTTCGGGCGAGTGCAGCAAAATCTGTCGACAAATACAAGTCGGACATTTCTCAAAGCTTAGAATGCGAAATAACTCACTTGATACACATTTACGAAGCAAATTTTGATCAAGGTCTGCCACCATTGGAATTACTAAATGCCATCTACATATGTTCAAAATCTGTATACGATTTTCCCCAACATTTGCTTTACGTATCTTTTGCACTATACCTGTAACTGTAGCTAGTGCAGAACGTTCATTTGGCGTCCTTTCAACAATCAAAAACTTTAATAGATCGTTTCCATCTCAAGAGCGAATTTTCAGGACTTGCCACGCTTTGTGTTGAATCCGTTTTGGCAAGAAAGTTAAACTTTGATATTATTATAAAATTTTGCAGCGAAAAAAGCAAGTAAAGCCACTCTTTGATATCCGAACTTTCTATATTGAAAAATTAAAATTATAATTATCATTAAATTTATCAGAAATGTATTAAAATGTTACCAAATAACTAGAACCGATTATTTGAAACAATATGTGTCTGTTAAAAGAAATTTTATTTCTACATTACAATAAAATAGTATAAATAGTAAATATTCTGTGTTAATTTTATTGTCGGCTCTTAGTCCAAAAATCATTTAGTTGATGTGGCAAAAAATTTGTTTGATGTAATCCATCAATAATGATTCATGAATTAGACGTCATTGATTCAAGTTAATCAAACGTATTAGTTGATTTTTTTATAGGGGGCCCGTAAATTGTTTAGTCGGGGCCCGGATTTTCTCTCTACGGCCCTGTGCCATGGGTACGAGATCCGTGTAATGTCTTTTATTGTGTAAGCTTGAAAGCAAGGAGTAAATATTATGGAACGGCTCCCTCAGCGCTAGCCACAAGTAAGCACAAACGTCTTTGCCAAAAGCGGAAAGTACAAATGTCCCTCATTTTATAAAAAATTTGAGCACTGTTGATCATAAGTCATATTTAGCATACCAGTTGACCTAGGATTTGAAATCATAAGAAGCAATCATATCTTCGCAGCTGAAAGCTGGAGGCGCAGTATGAAAACTTTTGCAAACCCGAGGAGACAACAGAGACCGAAGTAGAAGGTTTAGAAGAGCATATCCAGTTGGCAACTAAATTGCCCAACTCCTTTGGATAGATTACCGGAAATTTTTGAAGTAAAAAAATGGCTATCCCCCTACCACTGGTGTCAGTTAGTTTAGCGGATAGGCGACTGATCAAAACCTATGAAACGGTTAAACGTCATCAAGCAATATATTTCTAAAAAAATAAATAAATATAGCAATTCGAAGGGGGAAAATTCATCCTTTGATAGTACAGTTCCCTTTCAAGGTCTTTAAGCTACAAATTGACAGAACGCAGTGCTGTAAGACAGAGTCAGCGACAGAGTGGGATTTACACAACAAATTAAATGAGTTAACACTGAAATAACAGCCCTTGATTGGGAAAAAATCTCGAGTCGCTCCGGTACATAGAACCAGCTGTCGTGCACTAATCGCATCACTAAAAGGACCTATTTCGAAAATATATATATTTCCAAGGGAGAACGGAAGGGAGGAAAAAATATCGTTTTCAGTACAGTTCATTTCCAGGTCTTAAGCTACAATTTGAGAGAACAGAGATTGTAAGACAGAGTCGGTGACAGAGTGGAAGGTACACAACAAACTAAATGGGGTAACACTGAAATGATAGCCCTGGTTGGGAAAAAAGCCGAGTCGCTCCGGTGCATAGAATCGCCTGCCGTGAGAAGTGACAGAGTGTCGCAGCACTACTGGTATCACTAAAAGGGCCTAATTCAAAAAATAAGAGACAATTTCCAAGGGATAACGGAACAATTTTGAAGCTTTGGTGACAGCTGTGGAGAGGCGATAATCAGAATCGCTTGAATAAATTGCCACAGTTAAGCAATGGGACGTACGTGACATGGCCTTAAAGACGAAGTTAAACGGAAAGAGGCATTTAAGTCATTTTGCCAGTCGAAGATTGCATCACATGGCGCGTGAGCGCTAGTACCATTATTCGAAGCAACTTGTCTATAACTGAGACTATTTCAGGAATCTAATGACGTTTTCTTTTCTGAAAATAATGTCGCCCTCTTGCTTTTTCTCAGCTCTCTTGTAAGTTTGTGTATTCCCTTCATGAAATATTCTCCAGTGAATAAGAAAAGAGATACTATTACTTACAAATTCAGCCTTTTTGCAGGGCACGTAGCGAACCAGGTTAAAAGATCGAATCTAAGAGTGCAACATGAAGATAACATTTTTTATCAGAGAAACCACCATAAGTAGTGGACGGCAGTGAATTAAGGCAACTAACTTCAAGTAGATGTAACGTTTGACGTTAAAGTTGGAAGCTTAGCCATTTAATACAACTACCGTAGATTTAAGTGGCCGGTCAATAAAAACCTCACATAAACTGAATGTGTCCATAGTGTACAACTGCCATAGACTAACTTCGAATTATTATACCCAGCTGTTCTTGTATACAGGGTATTATATTTTTGATTGGATGACGGTTGATTGTACAGATATAAAGGAATCGAGATAGATATAGACTTCCATATTAAAGCATCATTGTCGAACCCAAAATAGATTCGTATTAAAAATGAGCGAAATCGGACAAACCACGCCTACTTTTTCCATATCGAAAATTTAGAAAAATGGAAAAAATAAGATAATTCAAAAATGAATACCGCTAAGCTAATGAAACTCGGTATGTGGATTGGCTTTATGACGCAAAACATAAATTCCAAAAAATTTTGGAATATGGGCGTGGCACCAACCACATTAGAAAAAGAAACTTTGGAGGTTTAACAAACCGTAAATCAAAAGCCCTCAAACATATTACATTTAAATTTGGCAATGACATTATCCTTGCCAAATTATATAGACTTAGTGAAGATAATCAAAAGCGGTTAAACACCACGCCTACTTTTCCTAAAAGTCTAACCTTAAACAAGTTTGCAATAACTTTACGGTATTTAACTACATTTGACTGATATTCTACCTCATTAATGGTATGGCTGAGCTAAGAACAAAACTTAAACTAATTTTCAAAATGGAAGTGACCGGGCCCTTTATTGTTACTCTTTTCAAAATACTTTTAATGCCACAACACGAAAAAATGTCTTAATCCGAACGAAATTTGGCATAACATTTTTTTTTCATAGCTACAACTGTTAAACTGCATTTTTACCCGCCCAACTTCATTAGTGGTAGCCTCTGTATCCTTTTTGCTTCTTTTGGACGGAAATGAGTACCAGAATAGAACCATATACTTGTGCAACCTTATAACACTATTAACCACATAAAGCAAACAAGTTTCAAATGCACAGCTGGGTGTGTAATGTTCGGTTCCACTTGAACTTATACCTTCTTACGTGTTTCACTATTTTTGGAGCACAATGAATCCACCCTTCATTCCGATTGCCCCTGCGTACACTGAAAGAAAGACTGGTAAAATCAACCAAAATACGGGTCAATTCACCGAAATTTCTGTCAATTTTTATCCATCGCAACAAGATGTTGAATCAACTGCGCACAAATCGTTGATTCGTAATTGACCGTTTTAGTAGTCAAATGAAAAAAAAAGTTGTTGCGACAGCTTTGTATGAAAGTACGTATGTTGTCATATAAATAAATAAATGTAAGGCGCGATAACCTCCGAAGAGATTTTAGGCCGAACTTCTCTTCCAATTTGCGTCGTGCTCCTTTTTAATTTTTCTTACAAATTGGCGGCACGCGACCTACTTGTTTTATGCCGACTCCGAACGGCATCTGCAAGGCATATAAGTTTTCACTGAGAGCATTTCATGGCAGAAATACATTCGGAGTGCTTTCCGAACTCTGCCGAGGGGCGACTCCGCTTAGAAAATTTTTCTTCCAATTGAAAAAGCTTGTTTCTAAAATTTTGAAGTTGCTTTTCCCGGGGTGTGAACCCAGAGTCTTCGGTGTGGTAGGCGGAGCACGCTACCATCACACCACGGCGGCCGCCATATAAATACGTAAATATGTGGATACAAAAATACGCATGCTTGCTACATATGGGGTATTCCATCCCATTTCGACCAATTTTGAACCCGACCCCCTTTAGAATTGGCTGAAGTTTTTCTTCTTTTTCTAGCTTACGAAAGACGTTTTTCAGAAGTTTTTCAAATTTTTTCATCCAACTCAAAAAAAGTTATGAATTTTAAAAAAAACACCGCTTTTGTTTTCAAAATGCTATAACTTTTTCAAAAATTGACCGTTTGGGATCTTTTTTTTTAAATTTGTTAAATTAATTGACTTAAAACATTTTTTTTGTATTTTTTCCGAAAAGTACATTTAAAAACATATAAAAAAAAATGATCCCAAACGGTCAATTTTTGAAAAAGTTTATAGCATTTTGAAAACAAAAACGGTGTTTTTTTTTAAAATTCATAACTTTTTTTGAGTTGGATGAAAAGCTTCTGAAAAACGTCTTTCGTAAGCTAGAAAAAGAAGAAAAACTTTCAGCCAATTCTAAAGGGGTCGGGTTTCAAAATTGGTCGAAATGGAATGGAATACCCCATATACATCCATACATATGAATATAGAAATGGAAATAGTAGTCACAAAACTGATTCTCAATTTTTTTCAGTTACAGCTCAGCTCATTCTCAATTTCTTCTCTCGCATGTAATTGCTACACTTGATTGTTTCGAACAAAACTTGTAGTATACATGTTTGACGTAACATTTTAAAAACAGAACTTGTAAGTTATAGAAAAGTAAAGAATCAAATCGCAGGAAGGTAATTCGCCACTGGAGTAACTTTACATGTAATTCGGCAAGTTTAATTTGCGTAACACTTTTAAGTTGAAACGATTCCAAAACAACTAAAACTTTTATTTTGTTGGAAACATTAACATTAAAAAAGGATGTTTTTTTTATTATCTTATTAGATTCGTTCGCGTGAGTGAAAATTCATAAAAACTTGAACAAAATGTTACTAACTTTGAAAAAATCCTGTTCGTTCAAGCAAAACTTTTGCAGCAAGAGGGCGCAATTTTACATTTCGCTTGGATGAGAAGTTGCAAAATTGTGCCCGATAAATAGGTGTCCCGGTATCTCATAATTTTTTGCACAGTAAATTCAAAAAAGGTTTTTCGTTTTGTATTGATAGCTGAAAAACTAGTTTTTATTGTTTTCCCATTTTGTGTGTTTTTTCGATTTGATGGTTTTCTTACTTGGTGTTGTTTTTTTTTAACAAGTGGCACCATCGTCATAAGTACAAAGTAGAGAGTGCAGTGAGCGTAAAATTCTCTTTGAAATTTGCCCACGTATTGCAGTTGATCGCCGTTGAAATGACCTGTAAGATCAGTTGTTTTAACAGAAAAGTCAGTTAGATTGATTATTATCTGTCAATTTTACTTAAGAGCGACAATTTCTCTTCTGTTGAAATTACTAAACTAATGTGTTCGCTTGACAAAGAACTCGGTCTAATTAACTATAATTCGATCAATTTCACCGAATCTCCGTTAAGTCAAGAACAACAGTACCGATTTGTTGATTTTACTAGCACCATTTCTTTCAGTGTACCTATCCTCATACAGATTGATGAACTCATGAACTTATGAAGCCTTTTAAAAGTTATTTTATACAAAATTACCAATTTTTCACACGCCAATATCTGTGAAAAAAAAATACTGGACGACAACATATTCTCAAGATCACAAAAATATTGTGTCGATAAAAAATTGCTTTGAAAAAAAATCTTCTTTAAAAATAGTTCCTGTTCGCCGACTAATATTGAAAATTCACAAACCTAAACTTCACCGTACTCTTTGTGCAAAGTATTTGCACTTTTTTGTCTTAAAAGAAGCAACAAAAAAATAAAAAACTACAAATAGCAGCCTTTTAAAGCAAACAGGATAATCACACTTGAGGTTTTGTTCCTGCTTCCTTGAAAAAGTTGGTGGTTTTGTTTCCAATTTTTTTTTCACTCATTTCACATAGACATACATATGTCGAACCCATACGGATTGCTGTCAATATATCAATTTTTTGGACACTACATTTGTGTAAACTTCTAAATAGCCACCCTACTTAAATATATACATATACTCTACCTCTTATAAATTGATTCCTAATATTTACTTTCTAATCACATTTGATTATGACTCTCATATTCTCATGCATTGCATCCAAAGGAGTGGCAGCTAAATTCTTCTGTATGTTTCATTTATAACTAATGTCACCAACATTCCATTCACACCAACTGAACAACAATTCCAGGAATTCCGCCAACGTCCAAACAAAATTAAGTGACACATTTATCAACGGATTTAAGATTAGCTAAATTTCTCGCTCAACGGCAGAGAGCGCGACATGAAATACCAAAGGAACTATCATGAAAAGCTACATGCAATCATTTCTATAAAATTACCTTGATCTCAACCGCGAAGTGCTTAAATCAAATCACTTATTTGTCTGTTTGACTACTAACGTATTCCATGAATGTGACGATACACCTAGAAACATATTTTCATATACATCCTGCTCATAAATAAAACATATTTCGTGAGGATGTTTTGTTATTTCCCAGTAAACACACTCGTTAACGTTAGAGAAACAGCTGACTAGTTATTTGTGAAGAATCAACGCTAAGAACATATTAATCATATGAGATATCCTTTCTGCTGAACTAGGGTAGAAAATGTGAAGAAAAATACCGTATCTACTTTCGGAGGGGTGACATAAGGTCAACTATAATAATGTCAATTGAACTTATGACAAATTGAAATGGCCGCAACGTCAACCTTGAAATTGTTACAATGTCAACCATAAGATCAGTTAATTTTTGCCAGCGACGCTCCTCTTCCTCATTCTGGTTTCAATAAAGTGCCAAATCGAATTTAAATAAGGTACGGTGACGATCCCCTTGAAATAAGAACTTATTGAACTTAACGTTTAACCAGTTCTATGGCCTTTTTTCCGAAATGTCGATAAGTTTAAAGGAAATTTCATAAATGGTCATAAAGTCAAAAGATCTTATGACCATTTCAAGTGATCATAATCCTCATAACGTTAATAATTTCGGCCGTTGACCTTAAGTCACCCTACCTATACTTAACTATAGAATTATAAACTAACTCGTAGACGCGGCAGGTGTTGTCATGCCTGAACTTTTAATTGCCTGCATAATTTTAAAAGAATTTCAAAAATTCGCTAAAGCTTAATCTTCCTCTGCAAGCTTCTTTCACTTCCTCTGCCATAACCGCTTTCTCTCTCCGCCGCCTTTTTATGCTCAAACCTATTCCCCTCAAAAGTTTACTTCAATCATCTTTCTACCTAGGTTAGGTTAGGTTGAACTGGCCGGTCCATGAGGACCTCACATAGACTGAATGAGTCCGCAGTTTTACCAGAAGTTTGTTTTAACGACCAAAGGAAAAAAGAATATCAAAAACCAGGACCATATGCCCTGGGACCCAATATAGATGTATGCTTCTCCCTGTCCCGATTCTCTCCATGGACTGCTTACACTCTAACATGCATTTAGATACTGTGCTATGCGCGATTATTGCCTTAATTGCTGCTTGACTGTCAATATCAAAGTTAACACGGCTGTAGCTTAAGCTATTCTCTTCCAGGGTTTCTACTGATTTGGTTACGGCTAATATTTCCGCTTGGAAAACGCTACAGTAATTCGGCAGCCTGTAGGATCTGTTTATTTCCGGATCAGCACAGTATACCGCAGACCCGACTCTTTCCACTACTTTGGAACCATCTGTGTACACAAGTATCGCCTCGTCCGCCATTTGAGGGCCATTGCGCCAACCGTCTACCTCTATTGTGGCCTTAAGATCTCGCTCGAAGCACAGATAGGGAATCAGGTAGTCTGTTCGACTTTTCTACCTAACCTACTCACTTAAGAGTTCGATTCTTTTATAAATACTTCCCCAACAAAAATGTTTATGGGGTTAATATTAGATAACTATTGTTTTTATTGGCCCAATTTCGTTGATATTTTTTTGTATGGGATTTTATCAAACTCATTCATAAATTGGCGGGATAACAACCGACATAGCGAACAGGTACACCATCCATATTGTATGTTGCACTTGTGCGGCGACGCCACTGCTCCGGCAACTTTGCTCCATAAACCTTCTTAGACCAGCAGTAAACCCACAAAAAACAATGATTTTCTTTCAACGAAGTGTTGATATTACTTGTCTATTGTTGGTATTATTCTCATTGCTGCTGCTCCCTATTATCCTTGTGTGTCATCCTCCGCATTTGAAAGGCGCACAATCAACATGACGACGACAGCGACGAAGCCGACGAAATAAACGACCGAACAAACAGCTGACTGACCGACCAATTAAACGCACAACCAACCACTTCATCATGCTCGCTGCATCATCATGGGAAAGTCTGTTCGAGAGAGAGTTTGGTTGGAGTACACTTGAAAGGATTTCCAAGAAATTTCATACATTCGAAATAATCATGAATGGCTCATTTTTTACTTCTAACAATGCCGAAAACCACCGGTTCGTGGTGGAAAATAAGGAAAAAAATATTTAACCGAAAATGATAAGTTCAACTTGATAGTGTTTGTGCTCCATTTATGTATGCTGTTGTTGTTGCTCTACTACTGCTGCTGCTACAGATCTTTCAACGACATCGTCTGCCACTACCCATCAGAGTCGCCATAATCAGCTTCTTAGGTATTGCTTAATGTTCTCCATAACGTTCTCAATGTCGCCCGTTGTGAGGCCTCTACGTAAACGTACATCAATACAGGCACATACGTGAAGGAATTCTTCGAATTTGGTAGTTTTTTGTGGGCATAAAAAAGCGCGCCAAAAATCTCGCTGCTGTGCAAAGTGGAGCCATGAGAAAATAAGTTCAAGATAGCGATAGAGTACTGCCTGACTTACAGTTGTGAGAATGAAAATAGCAGCATAGCATTTAGACAATGAGCACGAACGTATAGTACAGGAACGAGAAATATGCTCTGGTCGGCGCTTTATATAGGGAGTCGTCAATGTTGGTTTGGCCCTCATATGATATACAACGTACTGTCACTCTTTTCACACCGAACAATTCAAGGCGTTCGTCCTTGGTAAGAAATCTCAATAGTAACTGCCGTCGAATCTTATGATTACTGCCTCAGCTGCAGAAGTATTGAGGAGAAGGAAAGCGTGGCACTGTCCGGAGCTATTTTAAAGAAGATTGGGTGCTCTCGGTCAATCGTTTTTAAGTGATCTTGCGGAAGCTTCCAAAGTCGAAATAAGGGGATAGATAAGTGTATTGAAAGAACGAAGGAGTTCTATTCGCTGTAGCTGGTACAGTAAGGGTCACTTGCCGATGAGTGCATCATAATTGGACCACTGGTGGCCTACTTATTGGACTACAATGCAACTTCTCGGGACAGTTCTTTTCAACCGGCATATTCTTAGATAATATTGATACCATCGGCCTCAACACTTGCGCCGTAAGTTCTGCTTACTCCAAACAGGGGAAAAGAAGCGTGCAAAATGGGTGAATGAGGACAAAACGTAGTATCTGCTATCAGCAGCGCATTTGCGCCTTGGAAGCCACGTCACTGTTGGCACCCTAAATTCGAAATAGTAAAGGACTTCTTTTATTTGGGAACCAGCATTAACATAAACAACAACATCAGCTCTGAAATGCAGCGAAGAATCATTCTTGCCAATAAATGCTACTTTGTACTAGGTAGGCAATTGAAAAGTAAGTTATCTCTCGGCAAACGGAAATCATGCTCTACATGCCACTTATCGTACCCGTCCTGTTAGATGGTGTAGAAGCATGAAGCGGTTCTGGGCGTGTTCAAGAGAAAAGTTATTTGAAAAATTTATAGACCTCTAGCTTTGGCGACGGCGAGTACGGAAGAAGATTTGTTGTTGAAGATTTAACGATGAGCTGTACGAGCTGTACGCAGACATCAACATAGTCCAGCGCATTAAAACGTAGCGACTATGCTTGCTAGGCCATGTTATGCGGATGAAAGACGAAGCTCCGGCTAAGAAAGTACCTTTATCGGAACCCTTCTCCTCCTCCTTCCGCTGGAAGGGACAGGTGGCAAGCGACTTGAATTCCTTTAGTATGACGAATTGGCGCCAGTTAGCAGAGCGCGACTTGTTGAATGGCCATAACTGTTTAAACGGTTAAGCGCAAATTAAGTGAGAAAGTAACTTCTTAGATATGTTCGAGATTCCCCGCTTTTATGCCAATCACCACGAGAAGCTTCTATCTCTTCTCATACCTATCACCTGTACCCAGCATTTGAATTCATTAAATCAAATGAGTCAAATAAAAACTGTCCAATCTGGCCAATATGTAGCACTGCTATTTTCGCTACTTCAACTGTACTTCAGAAGTACTTGCTTATGAAATTGTTAGTAGGTATACACCAAAGTACTGAACTCAAAGCAACTCCCGGCATGTTGATCAGGTCTACTTATTATACTCAGCTGAGCACAGCTCACGGAGTATATTAATTTTGTTGGCATAACGGTACCCCGTAACGGCATAAACTAATCGAGATAGATATAGACTTCTATATATCAGAATGATCTGGGCGAAGAAAGAAATTCATTCAGCCATGTCCGTCCGTCCGTCCGTAAACAGGATAATTTCAGTAAATTTTGAGGTATCTTAATGAAATTTGGTATGTAAGTTCCCGGGCACTCATCTCAGGTCGCTATTTAAAATGAACAACATTGGACTATAACCACGCCCACTTTTTCGATATCGAAAATTTCGAAAAACCGAAAATGTGCGATAATTCATTGCCAAAAGACGGATAAAGCGATGAAAATGGGTAGGTGGGTTGACCTTATGACGCAGAATAGAAAATCAGTAAAATTTTGGACAATGGGCGTGGAAGCGCCCACTTTTAAAAGAAGGTAATTTAAAGTTTTGCAAGCTGTAATTTAGCAGTCGTTGAAGATATCATGATGAAGTTTTGTAGGAACGTTACTCCTATTACTATATGTGTGCTAAATAAAAATTAACTAAATCGGATGACGACACGTCTACTTGAAAAAAAAATTTTTAAGTCAAATTGTAATAAAAAATTCAATATCTTTACAGTATATAAGTAAATTATGTCAAAATGCAACTCCAGTAATGATATGGTGCAATAAAATACAAAAATAAAGAAATTTCAAAATGGGCGTGGCTCCGCTCTTTTTCATTTAATTTGTATAGAATACTTTCAATGCCATAAATCGAACAAAAATTTACCAATCCTTGTGAAATTTGATAACGATAACTGTTTTCTGTGAAAATTGGCGAAATCGGTTAAAGCCACGCCCGAGTTTTTATACACAGTCGACCGTCTGTCCTTCCGCACGGCCGTTAACACGATAACTTGAGCAAAAAACGATATATCTTTACTAAACTTAGTTCGCGTACTTATCTGAACTCATTTTACCTTGGTATTAAAAATGGGCGAAATCCGACTATGAACACGACCACTTTTTCGATATCGAAAATTTCGAAAAATTAAAAAAATGCCATAATTCTATACCAAATATGAAAAAAGGGATGAAACATGGTAATTGGATTGGTTTATTGACGCAAAATATAAATAAATTAGAAAAAATTTTGTAAAATGGATGTGACACCTATCATATTAAGTAGAAGAAAATGAAAAATTCTGCAGGGCGAAATCAAAAGCCCTTGGAATCTTGGCAAGAATACTGTTCGTGGTATTACATATCTTATATATAAATAGACAAGATGAAAAAATGTGGAACCGTTTTCTGCTAAACTATAATTCTAAGGTATACAAATTATATATGTATTGATAGGAAATTTTGAGCTGCACTGTTATCCATAAATAAAAAAATTTGAAAAATCATTTTAATATAAAAAATTTAACATAAAAGTCACACCACTACACATGCCCTAATTCATACTATAGACACGCTGTGTGTGTGTACTTGCTTTTTGTGTACTATGCTGAATCGTGAGCATGGCCGAGGAGTTGCTTTGTACACAATAAAAATTAAACAAAAATTATGTACATAGCTGAGCATGCATCAAGTTTATTTCTTTTCTTTCCTTTGCTTTCCTTTCTTTTCCATTCTATTATTTTATTTTCCTTTCTTTTGTTTTCTTTTCTTTCATTTCCTTTCCTTTCCTTTCCTTTCCATTCCTTTCCTTTCCTTACCTTTTCTTTATTTTTCTTTCCTATCCTTTCTTATAATTTTCTTTTTATTTCCTTTCTTTTAATCTTTTTTATTTCCTTTCTTTTACTTTCATTTCTCTTCCATTCATATTCCCTCCTTTCCTTTCCTTCCTTTCTATTCCTTTCCTTTCCTTTCCGTTCCTTTCCATTCCTCTACTTTTCTTTTCTTTCATTTCTTTTATTTTCATTTCCCTTCCATTGATTTTCCTTCCTTTCCTTTCATTTCCTATACTTTCCTTTCCATTCCTTTCCTTTCATTTCCTTTCCTTTCCTTACCTTTTCTTTATTTTCCTTTCCTTTCCTTTCTTTTAATTTTCTTTTTATTTCCTTTCTTTTATTTACTTTCATTTATCTTCCATTCATATTCCTTCCTTTCCTTTCCTTTCCTTCCTTTCCCTTCCTTTCCATCCTTTCCTTTCTATTCTCTACTTTTCTTTCTTTTCTTTCATTTCTTTTATTTTCATTTCCCTTCCATGATTTTCCTTCCTTTCCTTTCCTGTCCTATCCTTTCCTGTGGTTGAATTTCAACCACTGGGCGAACTCTAGTATAAATAAATTAGCGGTACCCGACAGATGATGTTCTGGGTCACCCTTGCCCACCTTTATGGAAAAGGCGTTCGTCTATAGAACTAAAGCCCTCTCCCTTTTAAAATGCTCATTAACGCCTTTCATTTGATACCCATGCCATACAAACGCATTCCAGAGTTATCCTAGGTTAATTTTCCTACATGGTGATTTTCCCTTATTTTTTCTCCAAAGCTCTCAGCTGAGTATGTAATGTTCGGTTATACCCAAACTTAGCCTTCCTTACTTGTTTATCGACTGCTGCTTTAGAAATATGAATTATCAATAACCAAACTGAAAAAAGCCTACAAATTGTAAAGTGCTAATACAGCCTGTCAGTTAGTTCCCTGCAAAATCGCGAGTACTCCATGCATGCATGTATGAGTACTCGCTATGGACCAACCGAGTACTCCAAAATTAACCACAATTCATACAAAAAATATGGTCCAATTAACATTGCGATGTCCTAGGACTGGACCATATACTCCAGCTTCGCATTACATCAGAGTAATCCATGGAGTACCCACAGTCCAATAAACATCGTGTAGTGATTACAATCGTTAAAAACGAGCAATTATCGGCTTATAATGTGTTCGTGTAGAAACATGTGTTGGTCCATTGCTGCATTACAGTGGAGTATAATGGTAAGTACTCCAGTGGACCACATGATCCAAAGATTTTTGCAGGGTTGTCATTCGCAATTCAATGTTTTTTTGTAAAGCACACGAATTTTTCAATATCCTTGCGCTTCTCTCAGAATTGCATACCATTCAATTTCCGATTGTTAGTTTAATGTAAATTCACTAAAAAATTGGAGATTTGCAGAAACGGTCTGCTTAGTACCATGATAATGTGGGAATTCCTAACCAAATAAACTGCTTCCATCCTTCTGTTAAGCGGGATGGCACAATGGGGCTCAGTTGATAAGGTGTAACACCAACGCGAATGGCTAATGGTGTGCCGTCTTAGCAGCTTCAGGTACAAAATAAAGCTACCGTGAGGAGTAAACAGCTGGGTATTCTTAGAGGACGAGTAAGGTCGATTTCTAATTTAGCAATCTAGTTGCGAAAAGTGAGGCGTGCTGATGCTGATGATTAAGTGGAGATCAACGCTAAGAAGGGATTTCTGTGACATCGCTGGACCTGTTTCTCGACATACATTTTCTATCGAGTGATCTTGCAAAGCGCCGAAAACGGATCGAGCGGTACCAAGGTTGGTGACCAAAGTCAAAACTGAGTGGCCGGTTAAAGCATGCTCCAAGGTAAAAACGTAACTCAGTTGTATTTTGAACAATGCTACAATTGGTATAGAACGGACGGAGCGTTGTCTCCTCTTAAAGACTACAGGCCTTGAGGTGGAAATGGTTGCCTAGAAAATAAACAAAGCTCAAAATATCAATGGTCCACACCGGAATTTTTACCATGTGGAGGAGAGGAAGAGAAACCCACAACTGCACTGTATTCATACAAAATAATGGTGGGATGTACGTGTAGATAAAACTATGTGAACTCAAAAGGACATTATTTAATTACCCACTTAACTGTCGCGCAACCATTTAAATGGTTATGGCCGTCCAACAAGGCGCGCCAGTCGACTCTTCGCTCTGGCAACTGGCGCCATGTGGTCACATCAAGGGAGGAGGTTTGTTGAGTTTTTTATTGTAGTGTGGTTTGTCGTGGCGGGTCCCAAACCTAGCGCACAACCCGCTCAGCAGGGATGAAAATATTATTTGCTTGTTTATATATAACGAGCCGCTTGACCGAAGACGGACGCGCGCTTGCAGCTGCACCTTATGGTGGGCAGACGCTGCCGATGAAAAGCTTTTAGATATCCCTTAAACCCAGTATGTTAGAGAGTGGCTCGAACCATTTCGAGCAACTTAAAAGCGCTACCAAGACCTTGATGTCGAATTCTGTGACATGGCTAAAAATATCCAGAAAGGGGCCTCTCCGGAAGCGCTGTCTGTCACCACTTTAATTCAGGCTGTTTCTCATGAGGTGGTCCACCGTTTTCTCCTCTTTGTCATCTTTGCAACTCCTACAGCTTTGAAAATATGGCAGTTAGTACTCCAAGTGTGGAAATTTGATCCCTAATTGGTTTAGTCGTGACGGCATCTCTTAAGATCCTATTTTGGTCAGGCATGCTTTGCTGTCCGACAACCTCTGGTTCGTAGCCATTTATCGTTGGCTTGGCAGTAGATGTACTATATTAGCAATAACTTGCATGTGGCAAAGAAAGAGCGTTCTTTGTGTACAAAAATTTGCTTTATCGCACACTGTCTAGCAAGTTCAAGTACATCACAGTTTTCCTCAATGTGCCTGTGTGCCGAGACCCGTATAAGGTGTACATGGTTTTGTTGGGCCATTTTCTGAAGATATCGGCTACAGGTTAGTGTTAATTCAATGAGTAAGATCCAAGGTACTTGATAGCCGCTTGGCTGTCGCTTAAAGCAAATATTTCCTTACCGAAACTGTGTTTTTCTATGCAAAATGTGGCTTTTGTGATAGCTGAATGCTATCTGTCTGGAATGCACTACAATGTTCAGGTAGTCTGAAAGAGAGCTGCTAACTAAGAGTTGTAACTTAGGATCTCAGGTGTGTATGGCAATGTTGCTGTCAGAAGCAAAACACCGATCCGACTCCACCCAAGCATCCCTGAGAGAATGTTTACCATAAAGCTGCTATCCGCAGCTGTTCTGGTCGCACAGCGGTCTGTGCTTCGCGGAAGTAAACTGTAATTGTTTACTATACTAGGTATGCAATGATTTTAGTACTCCAATTGGACGACTCTCCTAAATGCAGGAATGACCTTCCCGCCGCTTGGTTTCCGGAAAATCCAAAATCCAAATCAATATCAAGAATGATCTGAAGAGCCCGTTACATACAAATTTAACAAAATAAACAGGTGTACCTCAAATTTTAACGGGAAACCGCCAACTCAAATAACAGGACTCTTAATAACGTGGTATTGAGATGTCTTAATTTCACAAGACAAATATTAAAAAAAACAAGTTAGACATGGACAGTAGAGGAAATAGGTATAGCCGGCGCAATTGACATACGATATTTTCTCAAATATTGGCAACAACAAAAGTCAGCAGAGGATAGTATTTTACATACACATAAGAAAATTAGATATATGTATGTATGTATTCCGAGTTTTCACGAGTATTCAGATCGTTTCTTCATAGTAGCGACTTTGGCACTTTCTTTGCACTTTCCCAGCATTTTTGTATGTTTGTATATAAATATGGAGTGCACTGTCCTGTTGAGCGCTCGAGTGCCAAGTAAAATGGTCAATTAATACTTTAAGTGGCTGCACCGTTGTAACTGACATAGAATTTGAGTATCCTGTTGTGCACTTTACAGTTAGCATATCAGAAAAGCAAATGAAAAACAAACAAAAAATCTATAAATGAAAAAAAATTTGCCCAAAATTGCTCGAAAAACAGAAAAAACGCAATAAGGAAGTGCAGCAATCAGCTGGCCGGTAGGCGAGTTTGTAAGAAAAGGCATTCTTGACTTATTGCCTTGTGCCTGAGAAAGTGACTGGTTCTCATGCCAATTATTTATGCCTGTCGTTGGTAGGTTGACATTGTTCTGCTACAAATCAGGTCTTGGTCAACAACAACAACAATATTATTTGCTTTATATGAGTTTTCTTGCGTTCTTGAGCTGCAAACAAGAACTCATATTTCCGTACTCAGCCATTACGTTTCAAAGCGACATGACTAAGGTGCAAGCAAATAAACAAAAAAACCTAAAAACAAAAATAATTTTAAGTAGTTTAAAAAAATATATATATACAAATGTAGCAATAAAGTCTCATATTATCCTGTTGACGCTGTGTGCAATCTCGTCTGAAATCTTTGCGACACTAACAATTTCTATTGCATGGAGGCTTGGGAAAATTTTAGTGCAATCAGCTGTTTAGTGTTGGCTTGAAATTTTATTTCTATTTTTTTCTTTAAGATGCGCTTCTTAGCAGGATACCTGTTGAAGTCAAGCAAAGCAAACTCACAAAAAAAATAACCAATGCATAGACAAGTCATCATCATCAGCTGCTTTTCAAGTCATTGTCTCATTTGTTCTTGGTTACGCTGCTGATCGCAGAAAGTCACACGGTCCGATCTATTATTGATTTTCGTGATCATCGTGTGTAATCCTCAAGTGCTGATGATCACCAAAAAACGTAATCGAAATGGGGTGTGTAGCAATTCAATGGCAATATTATTGCACAATAGCGCATCCACCTGCAATCAGCTGATTTGTGTGGGATCAGCAATCCTACGCGCACACAGCCACACAAACATCAATATTCCTTTGAATGCGACGTGGACCTGTCGGGATCCTCTGTACATTCGTGTGCTGATCTTGCGCTCAATCTCGGTTCGCTATTGTGCCATTTAATTTTGCTTCATTTATTTTAGAAAATTGTGTAGGTAGGGAGTGGTAAACGGCCACGTATTGGTGGTCTTCGAATAAAAAAGAAAAAATAAGTAAGCAAATAAAAAATAGCCCAAAGGTAAGGAGGAATAAGTAACACAAAAATATACGTAAATAATAAAACATGTAATAAAAAATCAACATGCTCAGAGTAATTATCATCCTTAAAGTCAGTTATTTCCACGTTCATAAAAGAACTGTCAGAAAATGTGAGATCATTTGTAACTCGTCCAGTCGATTTCTGGCTTTTTTCATATTGCGTTTATTCTCTACCTCTTGGAATTGCTACGCAGGAAATCAACACAAACCAAACAGATTATAAAGAGAGTTTGAGAAAATCGGCGCAGATTAAAAAATTTATTAAAAACTTGGTTGGAATTGTATAGATGTCATTAAGTTACAAATTATAAGATAGGTTTCGTCTAAAACCAAACGTTCAAATTAAGTTTACGTAAGTTCCGTAAGGGGAAAAAGTGAGTCCTACAATTGATATACCGTAATGTTCAGAATCACGATTTGAATTAATTTAACCATGCTCGTTATCTATCTATCTTTTGCACGCAACCTAGTCTTTCAATTTATGAGATACTAGCTGGCCCGTCAGACGTTATTCTGTCCTAACTTTGGTCTATCTGCAAAAGTTTTAAAAAGTGTTTACCTCTTACTCCTCCTTCCTCTCTCACCCCCTTTCCTTATCTTTTTATCTTCTCTCTGCCTTTTTCTGCGTCTCCTTCTCCCTCTCCGTCTTTTCCCTCACTTCTTATCTGCTCCCTATCCTTATCCCTGTCTCTCTATCTAATCTAACTCCATCTCTTTCTCAGTCTCTTTCTCCTTCCATCATTTCTCTTCTCTCTAATACTTATTGTTCTTCTCCATCTCTTATTCCCAGTCCCAGTTCCAGTTACAATCCCAGCCCAAGTCCCAGTTCCATTGTGTCCATGGTCCATTTCCCGGGAAAAAAGTCGTAAATACTAATCTAGGTAAAGGGCTACCTATATTCCAAATTTCAGACAAATCGAACCGTTTTGGTTAAGAATTTAACGAAATGTTTAAAGTTTTTAACGAAAAAGTATTTTTCAGGATATGCATGCATTCTTAACCATTTATGTTGTTGTAACTTGGCAACACGCATAAATATGTATAGACATAATATGTCATGTCATATCTATATATGTACTCCCGAAGTTAAATAACGCTGGCAAATGCTGACTTTTCTCACCATTCAATCTAATCGAACATCTATGTTTGCATGTGGCGCTGTCCTACTCAAAGCAAGTTTGCTTCTACAGATCACAGCAAACAAACACACGCACTGAGTTTTTTGGAAATAAAATAATTTTAAAAAATTTTTAAGTTAAACGGTTTTATTGAAAACAATACTTACATGAAGTAATAACAATACGAAAAGCTAGAAAATAATTAGGTAGGTCCTAGGGTCTAGTCGTCACACTCCTTATCAATCTAGGGCGTTGATCAGACAATTAAATAAAAGCGTTGAGCATTGAACCCATGCCTTGGGTTCTATGTAGTCTAAGTATCCCCGCAGGTGGCCTCCGTTTGAACGTTGTTGAAGGCAACCTCAATATAGATGAAGGCTGCCAAGGTGTATTATTTGCAGTTCACTAATTTCTCGACAACGCTAAAGTACTTTTTCAACTAATTTCACTTTCCGGTATGTGTGCTGAACTGCGTCTATCCTGCAGAAGCTTGAGTTGTTTCTTTCATCTGGCAAAGGAGTCTCTCTCTCTCCCTGTTTCAATTGTATCTGTTCTTTACATTACTCATTTTTTTATTTGAGAAGGTGAGTAGATATTTTTTAGGTTTAGTCTTGCGTTGAAGTCACTGAGCACGAATTTTATGTTTGGCTGGGCGTTTGACGCACTCGTAGGTTGATCATTATTATTTCTATCAGCCTTCACCTTTCTTGGATTATGAGAGTACGTCCACATTGCTACGATGAAGTCCCTCTACCACATTTTTTAATGAACGTATTTCCATCTTTCGTGCAACGCATCTCTCGGACGGTGGAGATGTCACCAGCCATTATAGGATCGAACAGACCAAGAGCATGCCCTCAAAACCTAACCCTTTTATCGTCTATAATAGATGTTGTCAAAACGGGTTGTCTTATCCGAGGTTTTTCAATTCTTTTCATGGGTATGTGGTTTTCTGTGATGAATCCCAGGCCTGCTATGGTAGACCCTCAGGATTGCGTACCTACTCTATTTTGCAAACCGGAGCCGAAAAAAAATTCTTGATTTCGGCACACGGTTCTGATAGCGGCCATTATAAGCCTCCAGCAAATATATTTATGCATGTATGCACCCAAAAATTTTTTCTTTTAAGACAACATAAATATTTTCGGCAATCAGAAGCAATGAACGAATGGGTTACTATACGAGCAGAATGAAGGGCACCAACTCAGCCAGACGAAACGGCCGTTAAAAACTGCCAACAAACATGAGAAGGCACATACAAACATATACAAAATTTATGCATAATCAAACATACAAACAAACGAATGTAGTTCTGTGTCAGTGATTTCCCGCCTCAACAATGTATAAAAAACATACATACATATATGTATGTATCTACAATAATAGCAGCAGCAACATCAATAACAACAACAACAGCAATACAAATAGTTGCTGTCACCCATACTTCTATAGTACTTGTGAAAGATATGGGATAAGTTGAGCTGGTGGAAGTTTGCGCACACGGTCACCCGCTCAAACTTGAAACATTTGTATGAGTGTACATCTAATTTTTGAGCGAAACCACACTAACAACAACAGCAACAACATTATTTGTCAACTACACAAGTAAGGAAGGCTAAGTTCGGGTGTAACCGAACATTACATACTCAGTTGAGAGCTGTGGAGACAAAGTAAGGGAAAATCACCATGTTGTAAAAAGAACCTAGGGTAACCCTGGAATGTGTTTGTATGACATGTGTATCAAATGGAAGGTATTAAAGAGTATTTAAGAGGAAGTGGGCCATATTTCTATAGATGGACGCCATTTAGGGATATCGCCATAAAAGTGGACCAGGGCTGACTCTAGATTTTGTTTGTACGACATGGGTATCAAATGAAAGTGTAATGAGTATTTTAAAAGGGAGTGAGCCTAAGTTCTATAGGAGGGACGCCTTTTCGAGATATCGCCATAAACGTGGACCAGGGGTGACTCTAGAATGTGTTTGTACGATATGGGTATCAAATTAAAGGTATTAATGAGGGTTTTAAAAGGGAGTGGCCCTTAGTTGTATATGTGAAGGCGTTTTCGAGATATCGACCAAAATGTGGACCAGGGTGATCCAGAACATCATCTGTCGGGTACCGCTAATTTATTTATATATGTAATACCACGAACAGTATTCCTTCCAATATTCCAAGGGCTTTTGATTTCGCCCTGCAAAACTTTTTCATTTTCTTCTACTTAATATGGTAGGTGTCACACCCATACCCACAAGTTTTTTTCTAAAGTTATATTTTGCGTCAATAGACCAATACAATTACCATGTTTCATCCCTTTTTTCGTATTTGGTATATAATTATGGCATTTTTTTCATTTTTCGTAATTTTCGATATCGAAAAAGTGGGCGTGGTCATAGTCGGATTTCGGCCATTTTTTACACCAATACAAAGTGAGTTCAGATAAGTACGTGAACTGAGTTTAGTAAAGATATATCGATTTTTGCTCAAGTTATCGTGTTAACGGCCGAGCGGAAGAACAGACGGTCGACTGTGTATAAAAACTGGGTGTAGCTTCAACCGATTTCGCCCTTTTTCACAGAAAACAGTTATCGTCCTAGAATCTAAGCCTCTACCAAACACAAGGATTGATAAATTTTTGTTCGACTTATGGCATTAAAAGTATCCTAGACAAATTAAATGAAAAAGGGCGGAGCCACGCCCATTTTGAAATTTTCTTTTATTTTTGTATTTTGTTGCAGCATATCATTACTGGAGTTGAATGTTGACATAATTTACTTATATACTGTAAAGATATTAAATTTTTTGTTAAAATTTGAATTTAAAAAATATTTTTTTTAAAAAGTGAGCGTGGTCGTTCTCCGATTTTGCTAATTTTTATTAAGCAGACATATAGTAATAAGAGTAACGTTCTCTGCCAAATTTCATCATGATATCTTCAACGACTGCCAAATTACAGCTTGCAAAACTTCTAAATTACCTTCTTTTAAAAGTGGGCGGTGCCACGCCCATTGTCCAAAATTTTACTAGTTTTCTATTCTGCGTCATAAGTTCAACTCACCTACCAAGTTTCATCGCTTAATCCGTATTTGGTAATGAATTATCGCACTTTTTCGATTTTTCGAAATTTTCGATATCGAAAAAGTGGGCGTGGTTATTGTCCGATATTGTTCATTTTAAATAGCGATCTGAGATGAGTGCCCAGGAACCTACATACCAAATTTCATCGAGATAACTCAAAATTTACTCAAGTTATCGTATTAACGGACAGACGGACGGACGGACGGACATGGTTCAATCGAATTTTTTTTCGATACTGATGATTTTGATATATGGAATTCTATATCTATCTCGATTCCTTTATACCTGTACAACCAACCGTTATCCAATCAAAGTTAATATACTCTGTGAGCTCTGCTCAACTGAGTATAAAAAAACAACACTATAAAAGCGTCGTTAGAACAGAAATAAAGCGATGAAAAGAGAACCCCGAATATTCAACCGCACGTCTCAATGCGCAGCAAATTGACCCTCAGTAACAGCCATGACTGCAGCAACAGCAACAGCAACACCAGCACAAGCCAGTGAAGCAACAACATAAGGGGCAAATAACAATAACTTCGTTAGCAGGAATACAAAAAACAAAAAATACACAAGCAACCATATAACTGTTGCATGAATTTCGCGTTGTGGCGAGTGGGTGGCCGCGGTTGGGCAGGAGATGACCAAGATCGAGCTCAATACGGTTAGTACACGTCTGACCGAGCTGCCCGCCCACTGTCTTGCAAATCTGTGGGTCGAGAATTCGCTATTGCCTGTCAGTTACTTGTACTTCGACTGCGTTGTCGACGTCACCGTTGTCGTTGACGAGGCACGACTGAGGTCTGTATACATATATAAGCATACGGTTGCAACAACAATATGAAAGCATTACCAGCAAGAACAGAGGGAAGAAAATGCATTCAGAAATTTTGTCCGTTACAAAATACACCACTACATAGATCCATTTCTTCAGCACGACGTCGTTGAGCCATTGAGCTGCATGTTGAGCACATTGAGCGCATAGTGTTCATTTGCGCCAGCTACACATGCATAGATACATGCATATGTATACACAAAGACTGCAATACCCGAGAAAAAGAATGTTACCGATATTCCAGAGAAATTTTCTCTCGAGTGGGTGATACTCTCCTTCTGATTTTTCTTCATGTAGCAGCGCTTCGCCCCATTCAATAGGCGCAATCATTTACAGATTGTCATCGATAGCCTTTAACGGAAGTCCTAGGAAAATTACAGTTACAATAGGGCTGGACCAAAGAGACATGGGTGTTAGAGGCGTTACATACAGGACATACATGCATATGTCATGTTTGATTCCGTATAAGTGAGCGTAACAACTACAGTCATCCATTCTAAAGTTGTGGCAGTATGACGGGAATGTCTAGGAAGTATGTTCTCATCAACTGCGATTTCTATGATTTCACATGTAGAAGGGGGTCGCCGAGCATTCATCGATATCAAACTTGGCGCCTCTTTGTAAATGAGTTTGAAGGCCTGCCTAAATATTTATAGTTCAAGCGGCTGAGCTATTGAGTGCTTGCGGTGATGACTCCTTATATACCTGGGAGGCAGAGCTTCATCAATCAGTTATCTGTTAAGATGCCCCCGATTCTGAGTCTTAGCGGAAAAGTGAGGAATATTCTCACCTCACTGTGTAGATGATATCTTGTGGCATAAGAAGACATCTCTTGGCAGATATGAGCCCAGTGTTTTGACAGTACCGCAGCTTCTCCAGTGTGTTCCTTTCAAGCTCGGCGACCACATCCGACGTAGCATAAAAGCGGCTGGCTAATTGCTTTACAGGTAGCTAAGAGCGTTTCTGCGTCTTTGTCGCAAGCGCTGCCAATGAGGGACTTGAAGTTTTGTTACAACGGCTGCATGCGAGCTTGCTTTACAGGTAGCTAAGAGCGTTTCTGTGTCTGTGTCGCAAGGTGCCAATGAGGGACTTGACGTTTTGTTACAGCGGCTGCATGCTGCCAAAGTGCAGGTCATTATCGAAGTCACACTAGTTTTATGTATGCTGATAGTCTGTAGCGTAATGCATCAACGTGGAGGTCCAATATATTATTGTGTCTGTGATGTGCAAAGTTTCGCGACGGGAAAACCTGGAAAGGCATGAGGTGTGTGCATCGGTTACTAAGTCGCTGTTTTCGTTCCCATAGGAAGTTATACCGAGTTTAAAACCTTCTCTCTTTCGCTGAATTTCTAGTACAATTTGCTGGAGATATCCCTGTTGGCTAGGTGCTCGCCTTCTTCTCATTCGCACATTTTATACATCTTTTATTCTGAGCATCCTTTTTATTCTCTTATACTTCCATTGGACACAACAAGACCCTGTACGGAGCGTCATCGTACAGTGTTCAGGTCTCAGTATTCTTTCGTAATCGCCGGTATTTTATATTTTTTTCTCGCAGCGATACAAAGTACTGTAAATTTGCGCCTGCTGCTGTGCTGCATGTTGTTAGATTAGGTTGAACTGGCCGTCAATAAAGACCTCACATAGACTGAATGTGTCCATAGTGTTACCAGAATTTGTTTGACGACCAAACGGAAGAACCCCAATCAGGTGCCAGGACATATGTTATAGAATAACTCCGTCCTCTTGGCAAATACTAGCAGTTTTCTAGGACCCAGCTTAATTGCTGCCTCGAGATCTGGCAACTCTGCCGCCCCTAATAGCTGGAGCCTTGACCTGGCGAGCGCAGGACACGAACACAGAACGTGCTCAACCGTTTCTTCCTGCAGCTCACACTTCCTACACTTGCTGTTACTGACGAGGCCTAACTTATAAGCATGTGACGCCAGAAGGCAGTGTCCAGTCAGTATGCCCATCGTGAGCCTTAAGTCTTCTCTCTTCAGAGATATGAGCCACTTTGTGAGTCTAATATCGTAGGCTTTGCACATGATCTTAGAAATTTTGCAGCCCCGCGCTTTTGTCCACGCCTTTCCTGCTTGATGGATCATATGCAACTCCTGTCTCCTTTTGATTTCTCCCAAACGGATTGGGACGTCTATCGTCGACTCAGCGAGTGTTGCACCCTCCTTTGCCAACTCATCGGCCTTTTCGTTACCTTCTATCCCTTTATGACCGGGAACCCAGTAAAGATGTATGGTCCGGCCTGAGCGAAGTTTTTCCAATGCTTCTTTGCATTCCAGAACACTTCTTGATGAAGTACTGTGTGAGATTATTGCCTTAATCGCAGCCTGACTATCAATATATATTGACGCGACTGCAGCTTAAGCACGCTTCCTCAGAATTTCTGCTGCTTTCTTCACTGCTATAATTTCCGCCTGAAAACGCTGCAGTAATCTGGCAGCCTGTAGGATCTACTTATTTCATACAGTAAACAGCAGACCCAACCGCTTCCATTAATTTGGAACCATCCGTATACACGTGTATAGTATGTTCTGCCATTTCTGCACCCACGGCACCAACCCTCCGGCTAATTGCGGCCCAATATCTCTTTAGAAGCTCAGGCACGGGACCATATACTCCGTTTGCCCGATATAGATGGTGCTATATACTAACGCGATGTTTTTAGCCATTAGGTCTGCGGGCGGGATGTGCAGAATGGCATGCAACGCTGATGTCGGGGTAGTTTTTAAGGCTCACGTTTATCATAATCATGTATACTCTGCATACCCTCTCAAGTTTGGTAACGTCTTTTTTGTATGCGTCCACCAAACAAGAACCGCATAGTAAAGTATGGGTTTGACAATTGTCGTAAATACCCAATGAGAGAGTTTGAGTGATAGGCCCCTTTTGCATCCTAGCATCCTCTTGCATGCATAGAGTGCCGCGGAGACTTTCTTCGCTCTCCCGTCCACATGGAGTTTCTACGACAACTTACTATCTAGTATAGCTCCTAGATACTTTGTGCTATATTTTTCTTGCAGGGTTACCCCTCCAAGCTTAGGCTTAGCCCAATTAGTGTCCTTATACTTCCTAGTAAATAATACTAGATCGTGATGTATGTGGCAGTCGACGTAAATATAAAAGGTGTCAATTTTGTGGAGGGTAACGACACACAGAACCACTACCTACATGGGCGCGCCACATCTTTTTGACAGTCTGTAAGGTTCTGGTTTTTGTGTCAGTGTGTTTTTTCGCGCCACAATCTATGGGCAATAGTGCAATTGTTGTTGGTGCTATTAACGCTCGATATGTTGGTGGCATGTCTGTTTGCTTTTTGATACTCAGTTGAGCAGAGCTCACAGAGTATATTAAGTTTGATTGGATAACGGTTGGTTGTACATATATCAAGGAATCGAGATATATATAGACTTCCATATATCAAAATAATCAGGATCGAAAAAAATCGATTGAGCCATGTCCTTCCGTCCGTCCGTCCGTCCGTTAACACGATAACTTGAGTAAATTTTGAGGTATCTTGATGAAATTTGGTATGTAAATTCCTGAGCACTCATCTCAGATCGCTATTTAAATGAACGATATCGGACTATAACTACGCCCACTTTTTCGATATCGAAAATTTCGAAAAACCGAAAAAGTGCGATAATTCATTACCAAATACAGATAAAGCGACAAAACTTGGTAAATGAGTTGAATTTATGACGCAGAATAGAAAATTAGTAAATTTTGGGCAATGGGCGTGGCACCGCCCACTTTTAAAAGAAGGTAATTTAAAATTTTGCAAGCTGTAATTTGTCAGTCGTTGAAGATATCATGATGAAATTCGGCAGGAACGTTACTCCTATTACTATATGTTCGACCAATAAAATAGCAAAATCGGAGAAGGACCACGTCCACTTTAAAAAAAAATTTTTTTAAAGTAAAATTTTAACAAAAAATTTAATAGCTTTACAGTATATAAGTAAATTATGTCAACATTCAACTCCAGTAATGATATGGTGCAACAAAATACAAAAATAAAAGAAAATTTCAAAATGGGCGTGGCTCCGCCCTTTTTAATTTAATTTGCCTAGGATACTTTTAACGCCATAAGTCGAACAAAAATTAACCAATCCTTTTGAAATTTGGTAGGGGCATAGATTTTATGATGTAAACTGTTTTCTGTGAAAACGGGCGAAATCGGTGATGCCACAACCAGTTTTTATACACAGTCGTTCGTCTGTTCTTCCGCTCGGACGTTAACACGATAACTTGAGCAAAAATCGATATATCTTTACTAAACTCAGTTCACGTACTTATCTGAACTCACTTTGTATTGGTGTAAAAAATGGCCGAAATCCGACAAATACCAAATACGAAAAAAGGGATGAAACATGGTGAGATAATTGGATTGGTTTATTGACGCGAATTATAACTTTAGAAAAAACTTTATAAAATGGTTGTGACACCTACCATATTAAGTAGAAGAAAATGAAAAAGTTCTGCAGGGAGAAATATAAAACCCTTAAAATCTTGACAGGTATTACATATATAAATAAATTAGCGGTATCCAATAGATGATGTTCTGGGTCACCCTGGTCCACATTTTGGTCGATATCTGGAAAACGCCTTCACATATACAACTACCACCACTCCCTTTTAAAATTCTCATTAGTACCTTTAATTTGATACCCATATCATACAAACATATTCTATAGTCACCCCTGGTCCACCTTTATGGCGATATTTCGAAACGGCGTCCACCTATAGAACTAAGGTCCCCTCTCTTTTAAAATACTCATTAACACCTTTCGTTTGATACCCATATTGCACAAACGAATTCTAGAGTCACCCCTGGTCCACCTTTATGGCGGTATCTCGAAAAGACGTCCACCTATAGAACTAAGCCCCACGCCCTTTTAAAATACTCATTAACACCTTTCGTTTGATACCCATATTGCACAAACGAATTCTAGGGTCAGCCCTGGTCCACCTTTATGGCGATATCTCGAAAAGGCGTCCACCTATAGAACTAAGCCCCACGCCCTTTTAAAATACCCATTAACACCTTTCATTTGATACCCATATCGTACAAACATATTCTAAAGTCACCCCTGGTCCACCTTATGGCGATATCTCGAAAAGACGTCCACCTATAGAACTAAGCCCCACGCCCTTTTAAAATACTCATTAACACCTTTCATTTGATTCCATATCGTACAAACATATTCTAAAGTCACCCCTGGTCCACCTTTATGGCGATATCTCGAAAAGACGTCCACCTGTGGAACTAAGGATTACTCCCTTTTAAAATACTCATTAACACCTTTCTTTTGATACGCATATTGTACAACCAAATTCTAGGGTCAGCCCTGGTCCACCTTTATGGCGATATCTCGAAAAGGCGTCCACCTATAGAACTAAGCCCCACGCTCTTTTAAAATACCCATTAACACCTTTCATTTGATACCCATATCGTACAAACATATTCTAAAGTCACCCCTGGTCCACCTTTATGGCGATATCTCGAAAAGACGTCCACCTATAGAACTAAGCCCCACGCCCTTTTAAAATACTCATTAACACCTTTCATTTGATACCCATATCGTACAAACATATTCTAAAGTCACCCCTGGTCCACCTTTATGGCGATATCTCGAAAAGACGTCCACCTATAGAACTAAGCCCCACGCCCTTTTAAAATACTCATTAACACCTTTCGTTTGATACCCATATTGCACAAACGAATTCTAGAGTCACCCCTGGTCCACCTTTATGGCGGTATCTCGAAACGGCGTCCACCTGTGGAACTAAGGATTACTCCCTTTTAAAATACTCATTAACACCTTTCTTTTGATACCCATATTGCACAACCAAATTCTAGGGTCAGCCCTGGCCCACCTTTATGGCGATATCTCGAAAAGGCGACCACCTTCACAACAACCACCACTCCTTTTAAAACCCTCATTAATACCTTTAATTTGATACCCATATCGTACAAACGCATTCTAGAGTCAACCCTGATCCTACCTTTATGGCTATATCCCTAAATGGCGTCCACCCATAGAACTATGGCCCACTCCCTCATAAAATACTCTTTAATAACTTTCATTTGTTACACATGTCAAACAAACACATTCCAGGGTTTCCTCGGTTCATTTTCCTAAATGGTTATTTTCCCTTATGTTGTCACCATAGCTCTCAACTGAGTATGTAATGTTCGGTTACACCCGAACTTAACCTTCCTTACTTGTTTTTGGTTTTTATTTCATGCATAAATATTGTTAGCGCGCGTTTTTCACATACACAAACATACATTCATCCATATCCATCATACACACAAACATAAACAGATAGCTTCCCAGCTCAACGGCTCAACATAAAAATGTCGATAGCTGCGGGGAGTTAAAAATGTGGGCGGGCTCTTGAGCTGCTCTCATATGTTCAGTACCAAAGCCCACACCAACACATCAACTGGTGTTGCGCTGACTTGACGTCCCATTTATGGTGGCGGTTACTATTTATTTTGGTGATAAAGCGTTAATTTGAGTGCAGCATTTTTGGGAAGAGTGTATGCGTTTCTATCACTGTCGAAAAAATAACGAACTTTCCATTTTTTTTTCAATTTACGCTTTCTTATTTCGTATCGCATTACTTTTTTCACAGTCATTTAACTCAAGATGGAGTAAATCAATCGCTTCGAGCGTTGCGGTTTGCCACCAAATTGCCTTATCTTAAGCACCAAGGATTAGGATAATTAGCGTAATGTATCTCATCGTCATTTAGCAGGACAGGCTCTGGCGACTGCAAGTTTCCTACTGTAGAAGGGGGCTGTATGACCTAGAAGATTAAGTGTGGTCATATCAAACCGTCCTTGCGCTGGGTTGGGCTAGTTAGTACCTTAATAGTGGTACTTATCTGAAGATACCGGATCAATATCTGGCAAAGGACCACCAGCACCGGTAAAGCTCTGCAAACCTTCGAGGAGTATCCTTATGGTTACAGAGAAAAAATTACCACCTAGAGCATAGATGTAAACAGTAAGTCCTGTTGCCAAGTGACTTTGACCTATGTTGGATCTAAGCAAATATGGTTTATAATGGGATCTTAAGAGATGCCGTCTACACTCTAATTAGGAATGAAATTTCCACATTTGTAGGAGCACTAACCGGGCACTATCTTATTGGCAAGCATACAGAAAGGCTAGGAGTGCCCGATCATCGAAGCTGTACTAGTTGTAGCGACGACAAAAATGAGAAAACGGTGAACAGAGAACGAAAATCGACTCTGAAATTTGAGAAGGAATGACAGAAAATCATTCCAATATACTACACGGTGAATCACCCCATCTGCTACTGCCGGCGTTAAGTGGACCAAGACAGCGCTTCATGGGAGCTCGCTTTCTGACTAATCTACGGCATGTAGTAGAGTGTGAAATCAAGGACTTGGTAGCCCTTATTAGGTCCTCAAAACGGCTCAAAGACTTGGCCTTCTGTTATTGGCCTATGCGTGACTCGGCGACACCCCATTTAATTTAACCTAACCAAGTACTCATGAAGCTTGATTTGCGAACATATAGGCCTATGTCTAGAAAACTAATATTTTCATATTCGCTAGAACTTGCCCAGTAACCACAAAAGAGTTTAGGAGCCTCAAGGGATCAGTAAGGAATCTTTTTTCAAGCTTCGATGCCTATTTCATTGCAAACCGATGAGCCGTCGATAACATTTTCACACTGATAAAAAGCAATAAATTTTCGATAACACACCTATAACACTTCGATAACATGCCGATCAAATACCGATAGCTCGTGAATAGCAAATCGACAACAGGCCAGTAACTCGAGGATGATAAATGGGTAAATATCCGTTAACTGATCAATAATTTTTCATTAACAAACCGATATTTTATTGATAAAACTTCGATAACTCTTCGATAACAAAAAACTTTTTGTAGAAAAATCGATAGCTCGATAAAAATTTTTTGATAATAATCGAAAACCCATAGAACATGTTTTTTATCGATAACAACTTTAAAATAGTTCAGAGATGTTTACACAACAAAATACGAGGGAGAAACGTATCTAGAGCAGATCGTTCCTTTTTGATTCGCATAACATGGAGTAACCAGCGTAGCCACTGCATTTTAATTCGCTAGACAATGTTGATGTCTGCGTAAAGCTTGCACAGCTCATTATTAAATCTTCTTCGGTACTCGCTGCCGCTAACGCATAGAGGTGCGTAAAATTTTTCGAAAAACTTTTCTCTCGAACACTGCCAGAGCCGCTTCATCTGATGTTGTCATGGTCCATGCTTCTGCATCATATAGCAGGACGGGTACGATAAGTGACATGATTTTCGTGTGTCGAGACACGACTAACATTCAATTGCCTACCTAGTCCAAAGTAGCTTTTATTGGCAAGAGTGATTATTCACTGGAGCTAATGTTGTTGTTTGTCTTAATGATAGTTCCCAAATAAACGAAGTCTCGTGCTATCTTTAATATTGCAATATTTTACAAGCATGCATTTTCCGCTTCTTTGTCAAGAATTTCTCGCTGCACCTGAATGATGGCAAATATTTTTAAGTGAACCTTTGATTATAATTTCTTGGTTAACCGAAAGGAATAGTGCGCGGAACTACCACTCCAACTGTGTCATAATAATGCAAGTACAATTCCAAAGCATCTATTGATTGAATGGGATTTTAGAAATCTCTTAAAACAACACACTGACAAATCATAATTTTAATTGTTTTACACATTGTAAAGGGTATGAATGGCACGCCTTTCTTCAACGGCCCAACGGATGCAATAGCGGAGAGTCAGTGGCAGCGGCAGGTACCCGTACCCATTCGCGTCATTTATGAAAGGATACAAAGCGTGAATATGATTGGGAGATGGTCAAGTGACTGTCATGAATATACAACAAACGGAGTAAACTCACACAGGGCAATTCACAAAGCAGTCAAAGGTTAACAAAAAATATGAAAAAACAAGTAAAGGTGTCTAAGTTCGGGTGTAACCGAACATTACATACTCAGCGTGAGCTTCAATTGCACATTTCATTTCAGATAAATTACTTTTCTACATAATACGTGGCACCGCCCGTTTAAAAGAAAAATGTCTCCCCATTTCCTCTTACAATAAAACTTGATAGGTGAAATATCATTGATTCAAAACTATTTCTTGCTAAGTTATAGCTTTTTATTCTAGTCTACGACCTTCTTAAACTTGTTTTGTATCTAAGTTTCCGTGGTCTTTAACCGATCCCGCCTATTTTTACTAGAAATATTTCCTGCTATAGGGAAAATCTGTGTACACAATTTTATTACGATCAGTTAATTTTTCTTCGAGTTATGTCTCTCGAAACATAGAAAATTGCTTAGTCGTAAAAGGGGTGGTGCCACGCCCATTTTTTAAGATTTGAAGTTTTTCTTATTTATTATTTTAAATCCACTTGGGAAATGCAATACCATTGATATAAAGCTTTTTTTGCAAAGATATAGCTTATTTTATTCGTCCACGACCCTTTTAACAATCTTTTATATAAAAGTAGGCGTGGTCCTTAATCGATTTCGTTAATTTTTCTTCAAAGCATTCCATATAGTAAAGGCAACCTCTGCCGAATTTTGTTAGGATAGATTTAACGATTTTTGGTTTATGATAAATAATATTTGTAAAATTGATTTTATCACAAGTGGGCGGTGCCACGTCCATTTTAAAATTTTTTTTCCCATTTTTATCAAGAGTCTCAATACCACACGTCAAATTTCAACATTGCAGGAGTATTATTTACTAAATAATCAGGTTTTTGTGTTTTCCAAAATGTTATATACATAAAAAATGGGCGTGGTTATCATCCGATTTCGCTCATTTTCAATACCAATCTATTCTGGGACCAGATAAGCTCGTGTACTAAATTTGGTGAAGATACATCAATATTTACTCAAGTTATTGTGTTAACGGGCAGACGGACGGACGGACGGACATGGCTCAATCAAATTTTTTTCGACACTGATGATTTTGATATATGGAAGTCTATATCTATCTCGATTCCTTTATACCAGTGCAACCAACCGTTATCCAATCAAAGTTAATATACTCTGTGTGCAAAGCACGCTGAGTATAAAAAAGTGAAAAATCATTTCAACATCAACAATGCACCATTGTAAAAATGTATATTCACAATTTATACTTCTCAAATACAATGCGAGTGATTGTGTATAAGAAGCTACATATGTAAGTGTAATGAGTGGTGCTGCATATTGGGATTGATTTTTTGAAGCAGCAAATTTCGTCGCAAATAATTTAGGTTTTTTAATTTTATTTGCTTTAACAGTTTGGGTAAGCCGTTCTTTCATACAAGTGACCCTTTCTGAAATATGCGCATGCGCGCTTGCACATGAGTCCAAAATATATTCAAGTACTCATATACCACTCATGCATTGCAGATCTTTTTTAACTAAACAATTTCTTAAAATTTTCATTGAATATAAAGAAAACAAAGACTTATTCAGCGCCTCATAAAGCAAACAATACTGGCAGAGCGCTGGCTGCTGCAGCAGCTCGACAAACGAAGGCCAAGTGCTGTAAATGCATTTGGAAACCAGATGAGTGGACACTTGAAAATCTCTGGGCGGTAGTTGGTACTTTGTTGGTTTTCATTCCAATTCTTTCACTTTTCTGTTATTTTGTGATTTTATTCTTTTATTTTCTCATTCTCTTGCATTTCTACTGTTTGCTGCTGATTTTTTTGTTCCTTAAAGTCTTCACATGGCATTGTCGAAGTTGCCATTTTGCAATTAAAAACTGGCGGCGGCACATTCCAAACACAAAATGAATTGCACCCATCGAAGAAGCATGAAGCAGTAAAATGTGTTCACTTAGTAAAAAATAAAAATTTATTTATTCTTTGCATATGTTGCAATATATTACAAATACAAATGTAAGCATGCCTTAATATGTACACACGAATATATATACTTGCACCGTTAAGAATGAAAACTTGAACTGAAGTCAACGGAACCGAAACCTGATATTTTAACGCCATTGTCCAGGAATAATTCAAAATTATGACTATGTTCTAGATCGCAATTAAAAGTTATGTGAATGTGGTCTTATATTTCCGATTTTCAGTCTCAGATAATAAAATTTGAAATGAATCAAAGCCGTGATAATGGCTGGTCTTTTTCTACTTCAGATCTTTCCCCATTACAACCCTCATATTGTATACACATATCTACACCCATTTGGAAATTTCTTCTTCATGGGATAAACTGTTTCTGCATTACAGCACGCAACCCACAATCTCTAAATTAGACCTTGCTTTATTCTATATATACCGACTCATTCAATCTATGTGAGGTTCTCATGGACCGGCCAGTTCAACCTTATCCTATATACTTTTTAATAAATTTCAAAAAAGAAACCTTTTTAAAAAAGAAACCCTATTAAAAAAGAAACCTTTTAAAAAATAAACCTTTTTAAAAAAGAAACCTTTTTAAAAAAGAAACCTTTTTAAAAAAGAAACCTTTTTAAAAAAGAAACCTTTTTAAAAAAGAAACTTTTTAAAAAGAAACCTTTTTAAAAAGAAACCTTTTTAAAAAAGAAACCTTTTTAAAAAAGAAACCTTTTTAAAAAAGAAACCTTTTTAAAAAAGAAACCTTTTTAAAAAAGAAACCTTTTTAAAAAGAAACCTTTTTAAAAAAGAAACCTTTTTAAAAAAGAAACCTTTTTAAAAAAGAAACATTTTTAAAAAAGAAACCTTTTTAAAAAAGAAACCTTTTTAAAAAAGAAACCTTTTTAAAAAGAAACCTTTTTAAAAAAGAAACCTTTTTAAAAAAAGAAACCTTTTTAAAAAAGAAACCTTTTTAAAAAGAAACCTTTTTAAAAAAGAAACCTTTTTAAAAAGAAACCTTTTTAAAAAAGAAACCTTTTTAAAAAAGAAACCTTTTTAAAAAAGAAACCTTTTTAAAAAAGAAACCTTTTTAAAAAAGAAACCTTTTTAAAAAAGAAACCTTTTTAAAAAGAAACCTTTTTAAAAAAGAAACCTTTTTAAAAAAGAAACCTTTTTAAAAAAGAAACCTTTTTAAAAAAGAAACCTTTTTAAAAAAGAAACCTTTTTAAAAAAGAAACCTTTTTAAAAAAGAAACCTTTTTAAAAAAGAAACCTTTTTAAAAAAGAAACCTTTTTTAAAAAAGAAACCTTTTTAAAAAAGAAACCTTTTTAAAAAAGAAACCTTTTTAAAAAAGAAACCTTTTTAAAAAAGAAACCTTTTTAAAAAAGAAACCTTTTTAAAAAAGAAACCTTTTTAAAAAAGAAACCTTTTTAAAAAAGAAACCTTTTTAAAAAAGGAAACCTTTTTAAAAAAGAAACCTTTTTAAAAAAGAAACCTTTTTAAAAAAGAAACCTTTTAAAAAAGAAACCTTATTCAAAAAGAAACCTTTTAGCTTTTCAAGGCGATACCCCTGCATCAAACTTCAAACAAATCGCACCATAAATACGATATTTTACAATAGGTTGGCCCCCTGGTCCACTTGCCAGAGAAAAGGTCCCAAATATAAAGCCAAATATTAAGCACGAAAGTACCATCATTGATAGAATTTTTCGAAAAGGCCGACATCAGGTCCGCTTACCGAAAGGAAATATTAGCTAGGCAAGAAAGTACTCCTTTACCAAACCTTAAGCAAATCGTCCCACCAATCGATTTAGTACAATCGAATTTTTGGATTTTTTGGAGTAGGCCGATTCCTGGTCCACTTCCCTTATTTAGTTTCAAGCAAATCACACTATACACTTTTTTTATTTAGAATAGGTCGGCCCCCAATTCATTTCCTGAAATGAAAAATTTCCCAAATATTGTCTTGGTCAAAGACAATTTCCAACGAATCGCCCTATAAACTACGTTTGGAACGTGTCGGTTCCTCGTCAATTACCGAGACCAAATTATAAATCTAAAGCATACTCAAATACGTTTAAACCCTACACAATATTTCATCAAAATCGGCCTAGTCGTTAAGGAGCAGTTCAGTCACAAACACGCGTACAGAATACATACATATATGTATATTGTATATTAAGATAGATAATACCCCTGAACCACATTTTAGCTTACATATCGGAAAAGAGTTGAGATATAAATATATAAATATTTTGTAATGAACTGCTTTTTCTTGATAACATATCGATCTTCCTAGAAAGGGCTACGGGATAAGGCATAAGGAGTGAAAAAATTGACAGAAGAAGGTACCTTAATATCAAACACAAAAATAATATACAAACATAACTAGAATACTCACAGTCACACATGTGCGTAGCAGTAACTTTAATAAATATGTAAACTGATAAAATAACACTCGCGAAATAACAATGAAAATATACAAAATTTGTGAAGCACGTCTCTTCGTAGGCACAAAAAGTGCGTGAGACTCCAAGAAGTTCATAAAAATTCTTGCATGTTCCTAGACACCCATCGTATGTAGTACGAGTACATATGTATGTACATATGTACCAACATGTGTATCATGTATGAATCCAAATATGTAAATACTCGTTCATGAAATCATGGGTACATCCATAAATGGGGTTCCATATAACGGTTTCTTTTTGTTTTTAAATAATAAAGCGACTAAAACATTGTAGCTGTCCAATGTGTGTAGGTGACAACTATCCCATAAATATACAAACGTACCACACATACGTTTTCTTGCCAAAACATTTTAAAAGCAGCCCGCCCTATCACTTATCACTCTTTATCGTGTCCTCATCTACTTTATCTTCCATGTATCATTCTTATTCCCGTTCTTCCTTTTACCTGCATTTCCTCTCAATCTACTTCACTCTTAGAATCACAAACCCATTCTCACTCCTACTCTCACCTTCACTCTAATTCTAACTCTTACTCCCACTCCCTTTACCAATCCCATTCTCACTCCCACTTCCACTACCGCTCGTAAATTTGCTTCCAGTTCCACTCTCACTGACTTACTCCCACTTCAATTTCCTCATATATAGAATCAATATAAAAAAGTTGGATACCTGCTTCAAATAATTTCGGAGATATAGCGAATATGAATTTTGCCTTATAGGGGCCTGATGCCGCCCACTTTTTCAACATTCTATGAAAATTAATATGTAGAACATGTTATATTACGTGGGTCCGTATCCTGTATTACGATTCGTATCGGAATCCATTCTTCACTCAATTCATAAACATGAAACCACCAAAATTTTCTATAGCCAGAACAATGCTCGGGTGACAACGTCAACCCACTGTGACACCTTTGTACACCATGTTGACCATGTAGCTCTGCAGGTCTCCCACTAGGCATGAGAATTCTTATACCCGTTGTACCCCACATACACACATTCTATGCTCGTTTAACGTTGGGATGTGATTGGAGGTGGCGTTCTGCCATACGTAAACTAAAGACCCTGGTAAACATCACATACTTGCCCTCCTTGCAACAAAAGCGTCCAACATTCCCAGCATTGCTAATCATAGTGGATCGATTGAGTATTTTCGACGCACAAAGAAAGCACACTCACTAAAAATTACATACATATATTCTAAATTAAAAACAAACCGCTATATTGAACACCTTTTATCTCCCCATCAAACATTGCTGATGTTGGCGCTAAAG
>JARSSU010009784.1:0-33799 GCA_029619165.1 Eurosta solidaginis | reverse complement strand
GGCTCAATTTATCATATATTAAAATTATCATTTTTATTCTTGAAATATAAAGAAAGAGTCAGTCGTTAACTTGAATTGAATAAAGCGAGTGTCATTTTAAATTCTTTAAATCGGTTGTCCTGAATTCTGTCTGGGTGACAGTTTCAGAAGTAGTCATGGACCTAAATAGTTTATCAGTATCCTCGTTAAAAGAATTTTACAAAAATTGCAGATAAAAACAAGTGGCACAAAGGTCGAGTTAGTTAGCAGACTCCAGGAGGTGGATGCAGGAATCCTGGAGCTAATGGTAGAGAAATATTTGCCAGCAGAGGGAAGCGCATCACAGGCAAGTAAGGAAAACAGGAAGCAGGGTGAGGAATTGGTCAGGGATGACGATAGGGTCTTGAAGCAGCTCGAGGTGCAAATTAGCGCGCTGTGTGGCGCCGTTGAGACGCTAAATGCACAGCTGCAGACTCTTTGTCCAGGAGTATCGAATATTCCAGAACAAGCTTCAAGTTATTACGACGACGAGCGTGGTGCTTCGATTTCGTCAGCGCCGGTTGCAGTCACGCAGGCACCGATTTCACATACACAGCAAATAGCAGCGGTAGGAATGCCAGCGTCAAAAGCCTGGCCTACATCGTTTCCACCACCAGTAGAAGAAAATTACACAATACCACCACAGTATGTGTACATTTCGACGTCGCAGCAGCAGCACACATTGTCACAGCCGAATACAATGTCGCAGTCGTTCTTGTCATATGCAAAGCCTCAACAGTTGAATTCAAATTTGCAGCTGCCACATACAACGATCATTTCAACTCCAATAAATAGAGAGAGGTACATAGCACCGAATATGTATGTACATAAGCCAAGTGAAATAGCAGCGATTCTACCAGCATTCAATCCCATTGACAATACATACTCGTCAATACAATTCATTGAGAGAGTTAAGAAATTGAAAGCATTATATCATTGGGACGATTCATTTGTTATTTTGGCAGTTCTTAGCAGGTTGAGTGGGGTTGCAAAGCGATGCGCAGATGCTCAACCATTATTCCGGGAATGGAACGAATTTGTTGCAGCATTTCTGACAGATTTTCCGTATGTACAAAATTCAGCTGACGCTCATATGCGAATGATGAGCACGAAAATGAAAAGGGGTGAGAAAATAGTAGAATATTATCATAATATGGTGGCAATGGGTCGTCGTGATAATACTGAAAATAGTGCCATAATTAAATATATTATAAATGGATTATCGGATGATAATATGCGTAAAACATTGAACGCAATGAAATTTTATAAGTGTGCCGATTTGTTGCAATCACTTACAAACTTAGTTACGAGTGTTGATAGCCGATATAGGTTTGGCGAAAGAAGTGAAACGCAGCAGGCATTGAGTATTGTAGGCAATGTTGATAAAAATAATGTAAACAAAAGTGAATATGGGCCAATTTGTTACAATTGCAGGGAGCGAGGCCATATTTCTAGAAATTGTGTGAAGCCAAGAAGAAAAGTTGAAGCAAAACAAGTCGATAGGATACATCAAGTAGCAAGTGAAGAACAAGAAGAAGAGGTGCAATGTTTTGAAAGTGAATCAGAAGTAAATAAAATTGAAAATCGAAGTAAATGCGTAGAGTTATGTAAAGAGATTTTAATTATCGGCGTATCTGAGTTAAAATGTAAAGCGCTGATTGATTCGGGTAGTAGCAAATCCCTTGTGAAGCAATCGATTGCTAAAAGGTGTGGTGCATGTGTCATTGCGTGTAGTGAAAAGTTAATTGGGTTCGCTGGTGGTGAAATTCTTAGCCACGGGAAAATACTAGTGCATATAAAATTTGATGAAGTCGTACGTATAGTTGAGTTGCTAATTATTAACGACTCCGTGATGACGCATGATGCACTTATTGGGATCGATGTGCTTGCAAAGGGAAAGGTAGTTATTGAAAATGGCACTTGTCAAGTTATGGCAATTAATAGGAATGTTGTAGACGTTGGAAGCTCGTTAAGTTCTAATGTCAACGAAAGTTTGTTTGATTTAATGAATGCGTATTCGCATTGCTTTGGAGAAAAATTACCTGAGTTAGGTAAATCGAAAACATTCAAAATGGACATAAAGTTAACGAGTCAGAGACCAATAGCTAAAAAGCCGTACAGCATTCCTATCCCAAAACAGCGTGTAGTTGAGGACATTATTGAAGAGCTGTTGGAATTGGGCATTATTAGAAGATCACATTCTCTGTATGCATCACCTGTCGTTTTGGTACGTAAACAGAATGGAGAAGATAGACTCTGCGTAGACTATCGCGGGCTGAATGCAATAACTGAGAAACAGCCATGGTTGATGCCTACAGTGGATGGGGTCTTGGCGACATTGTCTGGAAAAAATTGTATACCACTTTAGACCTTATGTCTGGCTACTACCAAATTGAAGTAGAGGAACATTCAAAACAGTTTACAGCATTCGTAACACCCAGTGGACAATTTGAGTTTAACAGGATGCCATTCGGTTTACGAAATGCTCCGTGTGCTTTCCAGAGAATGATGTCACAATTGGTTGAGCCGTTAAAGAAAGCAGTTGTCAGTTACGTGGATGAAGTTGTTATTGCTACTGATAGTGCAGAAGAAAATTTGTTTTATTTGGAAGAGTTTCTCAAGATTATACAGAGAGAAGGTTTGACATTGAGGTTATCGAAGTGTTCATTTCTGAAGAATGAGGTTACTTTCTTGGGGCATCAAGTCGATGCAAATGGTAAAAGGCCAGGTAATTTGAAAACTTCAGCAATAGAGTCATACCCGACACCGCGTAATCCATTGGAAGTTCGTAGGTTTTTGGGGTTGACTGGGTTTTTCCGCAAGTTTGTTCCCGGGTATGCTCACATCGCTAAGCCCATCACCAACCTAACTAGAAAGAGTGTCATTTTTGATTGGAGTACAGAACATGATGAAGCGTTCCGTCGGTTAATTAGAGCGATTACCAGAGCCCCAGTCCTAACGATTTATGATATCACGAAAGAACATGAGCTGCATACTGATGCATCGAGTGCTGGGATCGCAGCTATATTGCTTCAGAGAAAGGAAAATGACCTGAAGCCGGTAGCTTATTATAGTCGAGTGTGTAGTCCCCAAGAAATGAATTACCATGCATACGAGTTGGAGGTCCTGGCGGTCGTAGAAGCGTGAGATAGGTTTAGAATGTTTCTACTGGGAAAATCTTTTGATATTGTAACAGACTGCCAAGCATTCACTACAGCAAAAATATCAACACCAATGAAGCCAAGAGTAGCTCGATGGCTACTGAGACTTTTTGAGTATGACTGTAATATAATACATCGTGCAGGGTTGTCAATGGGTCATGTAGATGCGATGAGTCGTTCGCCGGATGCGGTGACATGTGAAGTCGAGGATGTCAGTACGAAAATATTGACCTTGTCGACTGATGACTGGGTTAGCACTATGCAGAGACAAGATGGTAAGCTAAACGAAATTATAAGCATTTTGCAGAATAATACTGGCCAACGAAGCGACATAACGTCAAAATATTGTCTGAAGAACTATAGATTGTATTGGAAAGACGACCATGGGCATAAACTGTTGGTTGTCCCGAAGGGTATACGATGGCGTATACTCAAACTTTGTCATGACGATGTTGGATATCCCGGGGCAGATGGGACCATCAAGAGAATTCTGAAAAACTTTTGGTTCCCGAGGCTTCGAAATTTTGTGAAGGGTTTTGTAAAATGGTGTATCGAGTGCTGTTATAGCCGTGAACCGATGCGCAAAGAGTGCGAGTTATTTGGGATGGACATACCGCAGCTACCATTCCAAACATTACATGTGGACCATCTGGGTCCATTTATCAAAAGTCGACGTGGATATGAATACGTGCTGGTGATTGTCGATGCATTGACGAGATATACGGTGGTCTGCCCAACACGGTCGACGAAAACAAATTCTGTAGTAGATGCACTGAACCAATTAACACTCTACTTTGGTTTACCACAGCGAATAGTGTCGGATCGCGGGACTGCATTCACATCCGCAGCATTTAGTGGTTTTTGCCAAGAGAATAATATTCAATACATCAAAGTGGTAGTGCGTACACCGCGATCAAATGGTCTAGCAGAACGTGTGAATCAAGCGGTGTTGGCTTATTTACGAACGTCCACTGAGGATGCGAAAAATTGGAACGTACATGTCCGCATGTTACAGTGGCCGTTAAATACGAAGGTAAATGCAACTACGAAATTTGCACCAATTGATTTAATTTACGACTTTCCGCTACGACAAACAAAATATTAGCAGCCGTGCAAATGAAAGGGCGACGTAGCGAAGCAATATGTAATATTGAAGCAGCAAGGGTCAAATGGAAAGAAAAATTCGACGCAAGGTATAAGAAGCCATCGCCATATGAAGAAGGGTCGTTAGTGCTTATTGAGGCCCCACCCTCAAGTACCGGTGAGCCCCGAAAGTTGCATCCGAAATATAAGGGACCATATGTGGTTAAGAAAGTTCTACGATTTAATCGATATGTTGTCGAAGACATGGAGGGTATACAACATTCGCAGCGAAGGTATAGTACGATTGCAACATCAGACAAGATGAAGCCGTGGTGTGCATTGTTCCCGGAAATTGATGATGATGGTGATCCCGAAGATTATGACTATCATCGTTAACTCGAGTTTCTGTCAGGAGAGGCAGAGATGTCATCACACCTTTTATATCTAACTGGCACCTCTGTATATTTCTCTTTTATTTAAGAGAGAGAGCATAGAGAGAGAGAGAAAAGACAAAAAGACAAAAGTTTAGAAAAGATAGCAGAGAAATACAGAGAAAATAATAATAATACTAAAAGCTAGAAAATAATTAGGTAGGTCGTAGGTATTAGTCATTACACTCCGCAGGAATCTAGTGTTACCCAAAATTTATTTAATGACCCAAACTGAAAAACCCCTATCAAAAGCTAGGACCTATGTTATAAAATAACTCTGTCCTCTTGGAAATGCTAGAAGCTTTCTAGGAAATTCATCTTCCATTCACTGACTCAACAAGATAAGCATTTTATGTCAATCATTAAGTTTATTTCTTAATTTATTTTTTCCCGTTGTTTTCACAATCGAATTGCAGACAGTTATATTAATCTACGTAAGGCTGGCGGCAGAAAGCAAACAACAAAAAAATGTCATGATAAATGATGCCGGAAGATTAAGTGCCAGTAAAAGAAGCAAAGACCAAAAAAATAAGCAAAACAACAAAAAACATAATGCGTTAAGGATTAAGTATTGGCGTTGAGCGAACACGCGCCAGATACGAAAAAAGTGTAATGAAGAAAAACGTCTGGGATTAAGCACATCAATCGATTTTAAATGTTGTGTCTGACATATTTGAGGGAATGTTAATGTAACAAAGAATTTCAGATTTTATTAAAATTGTGCAGTAATTAATTGGTACGCCTGAAAGTATGCAATAATTATTTCAAATGATAAAAATATAGCTGGACGCGATGACAAACTATATATAAACCTTCGCCTATCGAACTAAGGGATGTGGCGGCGGGATAACCTTAAAAGTTTAATGTGAACGTATTAAGTCGTTCCCGGGATGGTCGAACTAGTACCATAATGGTGCTTGTTATCGGAACGAACCTGATCTACATCCAGCAAAGACCACCAAAATCGAAAATACTCCTCAAAATCTTGGTAATAGTTTAGAACAGGGGTCGCCTGATAATACGCGTCAAAAATTTCGGGAGGGATGTCACAAAACGCGCCTTGACATAAGTGTTATTAACCTGAAGGCGGAAAATAAAAATTTGAAGTCGATTAAAATATATCAACGAAAAACCGAAAAAATACCCCAGGCCCCTTCGAAAACGGCGGGTTGGATCCATAGTATTTTTGCGCAAAACACCTTTTTTACAACAGCCACATGAAAACTGCCAACTTCAGCTGCAAATATCTCCGGAGAGAAATAAAATCCACCTACGAATTTTTGCTGTAGAGCTTAATACGTGTCTTTTGATATCTCTTTCGATATTTTCGGGCGCGTATTAGCAGTCGACCGCTGTTCTAGACTTTTACCAAAATCTCCAGCGATTGTCCTTATCGCTACAAAAAGAAAAATAAGGTTTCAGCACATTATAGAATAGGAAACATAGAATCTACTAAACAGCTTGTTTATAACAATTGCATTTCCCCGAGGCACTGAGCCACGTCGCAGTTTTAACGCTATGTTCTTTGCCACCAGTTCTGCAGATGGAATGTGCAGAATGCAGCCGTCGGGGTTGTTTTCAGATGGTTCTTTTTTGTGGGCTCACCACTAAACAAGGACTCCAAGGTATGGGACATGCTTTACAACCACTGAAAATAGCCAATGAGAAATAGAGGGCGATAAATCATACCGACACCCCACTCTACTCTGAAGCTGTCAAAGGAACTTATTTGTGCTGTCATATGAACTTATTTGTGTTAAGTCACCTCGTTTTGTTCCTATATTGCCTAAGCACATACATACATATGTATCTCTTACCAATCCACTTCACACCTGTCATACATGGCGTATGAGTAACATTTTGTCTCAGCCACTCAATAATCCTTTGCTCAATCAAATGTTTATTCACTCTTGTTGACACATCAGCAAAATGTATCTTATTAATAAGTTATAATGAAAGCAATTAGCACAAACGCACACTTCATTAGCCAACAATGGAATGAGATTAGAAATCTGTCTATTGTAAGTAAATGACATGTCAAAGCGTTAAGTCAATAATTGCAGGTGATAGACAAATATTTGAAATCGATGTATGTTTGTATATTATATATATTAAAACACGAATTCAATCTGATTTATTTAAACATAATTGCTTTGTTATTTATTTCTTGTTCGATCAACCTGATTTACTATTTATCATAATGGCATCTAGCCAGTTGATTAGGTGAATTATATAAGTGTAGGTTTAGACATATTTATTTATTAATAAAAAAATTAATTAAGCTGTACAAATCAGAAATTAATAAGTTATTAATATACAATTGACTATGCATTTGTGTTAAGTATTTATTGAGGCATGGAAATTAAAGGAATTGCTGCAGAAAATAAAAATTAGGTGACATCTTAATTTAGGGAAATTAATGAGATAACCCTCCAACAACTCTTTGGCATGTTTTCACTTTCGAGACATCTTAAATGATGCTGATTTACTCGAAATGATGTCAAAATTTATAAGTTACTCAAAACAGCTTGCAGGACAAACATAGAGATCTGTTAAGGATCTATAAACCTGTAATCAACAGGTCGACGGGGTGACATGCAAAAATGTCTGTACGAACATAGAACGCTCTAGCGGAACGGCGAGACTAAGGAAAGGCCTACCTAGAGGAGATACAGTCCAGGAAATGATACAAAAGGACAACAGTGTGTGGAGTGGTTACACATTAGTGAAGAGTTCCTTGACTTATGGAGATGATGTGGAGTAGTTGTGTAACAACGTCTACACTCCGAATATGGAACGAGCAGAACCTGGATTGGTGACAAATACCAAAATTAAATTGGCAGTTAAAACGTTGCCAGCTCAAATTGCTGCGTCCACATTACTGAATAATGGCCCGCCATCTTGGACAACGGCTCGGGTTGTCATCACACGGCAAGCGGAAAGAACCGAATAATCTGCAACCGGAAGACTAACTGCCTATCAGTTTGACAGCTTTTCAACTAAAAATACTAGAGAGATTAATAAATGTATAAACTGAGTCAAATATGAATGTTCTCTTGAGCACAACATGCTCACTCCAAAGGCAAGTCAGTGGATACTGCAATGCATAAGGCTGTTAATAATATAAATAAAATCCTGGAACACTAGGAATATGGCCTAAATGTTTTATTGGAGCAATCATGGAAAGTTTCAACTCGATAGAAGTTCATCCAGCTTTAACAAAGTGGATTTGCTACATGTTAAGCTGCAGAATGATCACATCACAATGGTTCATAAAATCTGCAAAGAGAGTACTGACGCAGGTCATGGTAATTGCATTAAAGCTATATGTGCCTGTCATCCATTACTTGCATAGTCAATTCGGTAGAGAATTGTCAAACTCACTACGTATGCAGAGAACTGGGAATCTGAAGACGGATTAATCGTCAACGTAAAAAAATACTGCTCTAGTACTATTTAAAAGGAAATATAAGATCCCCGAATTTGACTAGTATAAAGCTGTTAGGGTAGCCCTACAGCACAAAGTATCTAGGAACTATCTCATTAGATAGTAAGCTGTAGTGTAAACCTCATGTACAAGAGACAGGGAAGAAAGCCTCAGCGACTCTGTTTCATCCAAGTGGATGCATGTGGAGTCTATCGCTCACACTCTATCATTGCGTATTTAACGCAATTGTCAAGCCAATAAAAAACCCTATAAGGTCATTGATTGGTGGACACCCACACAAAAAAGGACGTATTCCAAAACATAGAGGGGTGTACAGATTATCAATAGTAAGCATAACCTGAACGCTAAAATCTACCTTGACAGCACGTAATATTATACACTACCAGCCTGCAGACTTAATGCTTCTGCCTAACCTAACCAACACAATTTAAGAGTCACATAGAGACTACAACATAATCATAGTTGAAAACTCCTGCTGTTAACGTGAATGTATCCCTCGGTGACTTTAAATCTATCCACTTCGAGCTATCTCACCGATTCGATGGATACTAGCAGTGTAGGTATTTGGTTGGCTTCACATCATGCGGATCACGTAAATAAATATCTCCCTTTCTACAGATCTATACCTTTGGGTCTACATCTTACCATAATGGTTGCTACATTCAATCAGCGCCATGACCAGATACCTATTAGCTACGGCACTCATTTTCTGGGAACAGGCGAAGCTTTAACATTACTTCCTTTCGCTCTGTTCAGAAACAAAAACACGTTCCTTGATGTTACCTCCCTTGCCCTTGACACCCAACTTCAAATCTGTGCTCTCGATTTTTGGGCATATCGCCATATTTACAGCCTAAGATCCCTTCGTATGCCTTGTCGATGGGATTAGCCAGCCTCACGGACCTGAGAGGGGCCCCCTCGGCCTTTTAAAAGCAAGCATATTGTCTTCAGCCAAACGCTGCCTCTTTATTTCACACGTTGTCCTATCCTTCTCATACTGATTGCAGCATAGAGGGTTTCTTGAGCCGAAACTCTTGCCAGCGAACATGCTACCACGTACTTTCAATGCTTGAGGCACAGGCAAAGCGCTCACTATTCTGATTGGTAGGAAAAATTACTGCTCCCATGCATAGGATAACTGGTAAAGCAGCCATTTACTGTGATAGGTCTCTCTTACCCTTTCTACTTCGTACCCTCATCCAAACTCTTTTCAAACTCGCCTGCCACACCCGCACTGAGCTCTTCGACTGCTTTTGCTATCAACATCTGCTGAGATGCCTGGCCGAAGAGACCGCACCCAAGTAGCGCTCTAAGCGCCATTTTAATATACACTCTATTATTTCAATATCTCCCTTCCTTTTTGTGATACATCTTTGCGGGCCCAGCGGTCTATTCTTAAATATTGGAAGGAAAAATCGTCCAGCATAATAGCGCTTTTTGCAGTTGTTCAAACCGTTTCTTTTCGAGGCGGCTCGGCATCGCGAAGGGTTCGTTCAAGGCGGCTGGAAATGCGTTCGAGCTGCAAATCATCCCATAGCTACGATGTTCAGAATAATTCGAATTAGCGGTGTTACCATTTTCCGGCCACCGACAGTCTGCGCACATGCAAGTCGCCGAAATTGCTTTGCCACACAGGTGGGGTGCTATGGAGTTCGGTTAGCCCTATCACCTAGAAGAAGGTGTTTACCATTGTAAGGATGTAAAGAGTTTAGGTTTCAATTTCTCCAGCGCTTGTAGGTTTCAATATATTTCTGTAATGGTTAGAAAGAAAATCCTTAACCTTTCTTCCTTGCGAGCTTCTTAGCAGATAGAGGTGTGGAGTGTGGAGGCTTTAATTCAAAACCATACACATACAATCTCAACTGGACCCAAATCAAAAGGTCGAAGAATATTGTTAGACAAATGATGAAAGAAAACTTAGGCATGATAGGCATGCATTTAATACATACGGGTTCCATTCCCCATCTACATTCGCAGCATCTTTAGTGTGCTGCCGATAAATTAGGACATCAGTGGATTTACAATTGAATTCCTTTCATTTAGGATGCTTTCATATTCCACATTTAATTGCAGTAAATGGCAGGTCTTGTTTAGATTTTTACCTTGTCTATCAACATTCTGTACCATTAAGTAATTGACCTTTAATTGTAAATTGTACCCGCAAAGTCAATATCTCTGCCTTATTGTAGGATAACCAACGAATTAACAGTCCCAACTTATTTTTATGTCCTTTGGGAATGTTTGATCGCATTTCTGTTCGCATTAAAATGTGCCAAATCGGAATTGAATAAATAGAAATTACGGTAAAGGCACAGCTCCTCAGACTTAATTGAAAGAACAAGGAGAGACGAATAAAATGAATAAAAAAGAAAATAAATTTTAATAAGAAAAAATCTTTGAGCGACTAAACCGTGATGGGAATATCTACAAACATTTGCAGTTCTTAAAATGTATCTATTGTTAGCCAAATTACGTGCCAAGTTCGCTTAAGATAAGCAAATACGTTCTGTGTGCCAGTATGAGCTCATTATGAGCGCGCCTACGGATAAATTGGTATTAATAGATTTTGTGATATTAACTTCTGACAAACTCATAAATAATTCTATTTGTTGTTGTTTTCTATTTACATTTCCAAAAAGGTGAAGGAATTTGTTGTCACTGAAAGTGTAAAACAGGCTTTGAATAATGCGCAGGTTACGTAAATACAGCAGCGCACAAAAAAATAGCACTGAAAATTTTTATCAAATTTCATCAATTTAATTCTTCTTTGTTTTATTTTCGATATTTTAATAAAAAATGATGTGTTCATTATCCAAATTTTGGGGAACGTTTATAGGCTCATTCAACAGAACTTGACATACATTGGATTTACTAGCAGTGAATTATTGGCAATGCCTCCGCTCTTTCTCGTGTTCACTATTATATCAATATTCTTTAAATGTATTTAATTAGCGAGACAAACCCATATTGCTTTAAAAGTTTTTTTTCTTGATATAAAAAATAATTACAAAGTTTGCACATGGCGATGGTTACGAGGACATGTTTCAAGAATTTTAAATTTTTATCAGACAGTTTTTCGGGAGCTGAATTATTGAACTCGAAATCTCCTATATTTATACTGATGTAAAGGCAGATGCAGCTATCCACTCAGCCATATGAATTCCCCGTTGCTTGCTTTTAAGTAAGCTAAGTATTGCTTTTTTGTTGCTATTCATTTTAAAAGCAATTAGGTACATATATACCAAATTTTTTTTTAATACAAATGTGTGGGGAATATGTTTAGGCTCGTTCAACAGAACTTGATCAGTGACATTGGATTTATTAACAGTGCATTATAAGCAATGATTCCGCTCTTTCTGCTGTTCACTATTATAACAATATTATTTGTATATGTAATTTGATAAGCGGGACAGACTCATAAAGCTTTATACAATATTTTTTTTATTTTTTTATTGATATACAAAAAAGTTACAAAATTTGCACGCGGCGATGGTTACTAGAACATGTTTCTGAATTTCATTTCTTCATCAGATTGCTTTTGGGAACCGAGCTATATACTATATATTTTTAATTCAACTTGTATGGAATATTTTCAAGCGCGTTCAACAGAACTCGTTCAGTGACATTGGATTTACTAGCAGTACATTATTACCAATGCTTTCATTGTTCACGATTGACCAATATAATCGTTCTTTGTGAGACTAAAATTGATTGAGCTGCAAAACTGCATATTAAAATAAAAAATACAGAGAATTACCAATAAAAAGTTCGAAATTTTCATAAAATTCTTTCAGAAATATTTTTGAAAACGTTTTTTGTGATTGATTCTCATAGTTTCGGTTACATATTTGATGGCATTTTTTTCTTAAAACATCCAAAAAAAGAACTTAATGAATGAAACTTGATACAAATTTCTACTGCTATTTTTTTTCGCTGGTGTATATGTGAAACGGCAGCGAGTTATAAAATAAACCTAAAGAAAAGTGATGCCGAAAAGATGACGTAGCGAAAACAAACCAATAATAGGTGACAATAATAATAATGTGACAGTGTGATACCGAAAGGATAGTGACCGTTACCGAAAGGATAATTGTACCGATTACCAATGATAAAGCAATACAAGGAAATTACAAGGTGGGAGGGAACGATAATATAACGAAAAGGAAGCTACAGCAAAACTTATTTTGAAAGAAATTGTATAAGGATTTTAGATTTTCCGTTTGGTAATGTTGGAAAGGCGTACATGGGAGACATTTTCATCCATTGTAGTTGCGCTCAATTAGTGCCCGAGGGATGGCACATTTGTCCAACCAGATTACTTTCTAGTAGTCCTCAATTAGGAGGATTTAAGAAAGCTTTGTATCTATAACGAATTAAACTAAAGGCGAAATATTAACTTCCCAACCTCTTCCAACCTGCCGAAAATCGGTGCGCCCAGAAAACTCCGAGTCATCTTGCGTGCAGTCCTGGATATTGACAGAAAAGGTTACGAATAGAAGCCTCTTCCTCCTAATACCGACAGCTTCTGCAGAAGGAAGTCGTTGGCATGCGCTACTGTCGGAGCATCGCTGCAATAGCCTTACGACCTGTGATGAAACCCTGTTACTACTCTCACTACAGTTTTGGTTTTGGCTTAAGAAGGAAGCTAGTTCCTTTCCTATACAATCGTGGCATTGAGGACCGAGAGACCTCGCAATCATACCGGTTGGTCCACAACAAGTCCTTTGCCTTAGCATTATATTCCTAAATTTTCCTCAGAAGATTGCTTAGAGGTGATCGTATTGAGCGAATCGCCTCGTTTATGTCCATATTGGTATCTTTCATGGCCATCTATTCTGCAAATTCATTCCCCTCAATATCCCTGCACTCCGGTACATAGCAAAGGCCCTGTGCACGTCAGCGAGGCTTGACAACCCCGCACGCAATCCGACTTTATCAGGTTATATTCTAATGCCTTCAAAGGAGCCTGGCTGCCGATAAAGATCGTATCGCCTGAAAGATACTGCTTGGGTCTGGAAGTGGGTACGACTCATTTGCCTGCATATGCTTTCAGTACATTTCAGGTCCAGTTTTCTTTTTACATTTTGAGCCGTATATGAAGATATAAATGTCTTATAACCTTGCTAATGCCTTCCTACCTCGAAGAATATCTAATGTTCTGCACCAGGAAGCCAACAACTGTCATTGTTTAATATTGCCGCGTGCCGGTATTCGGTTGGCTTCCACTTTTAGATTTTCCTAGACTTAGAGTCCATTTCGTGGCCAAAACCGGCACGACCGCTTGCCTGATATTAACCAGACATGCTGGATTTTGCACTTTCTCAACTATATGCTGATTTCGCTGTTTGTCGAGCCCAAGACAAGAGCGTCGTTTACACTTGGTAAGTTGAAGGTGCTGTTCCCATGAGCTCCCTAAAAATTGTCAGGAACTTATCTGGGATCAAAATAACTAAGCGGTCGGTTTATGCGACTGATCTGACTACCACTATGCCTTGTGTTCCATGTCACAACAGATGTACTGTGTATGAACGTATTGAAGGAACTTTCAAAGTCAACGAAGCCTGCCGCGGTTTACTCTTTGCAATTGAGTGATTTGCCTTTCTGTTATGGGTGTTGAGCTGCATCCATCTCATAATAGTTAGCGTTGTTTCTTTAGGTCCATAAATCTATCCAGTATTTAAAGGATAAGGAAGGGGAGGTTCATTGGCGTGTTGTCTTTGGTTTGCCTGGAATGAATACCACGCTTACACTTCTCCAGGTTTCGGGAATATAATCATCTTGTAGGCATCTTGAAAAGATGTTCTGCACATGGTGTATCAATTTGTCGCCCATGGCAGGGCAAAATGGTCAGTATGACTACATACAATTCCCTCGATTTAAAAGATTTTAATAATTTTATAGCTCGTAGTATCTATTCTCCTTTACCATATTTGTGATGTCGGTTTCCAGAGAATAAGCGCAACTTTCTGGCAAAGTAACGCTCGACGCAAATATGTTTGCGGGAAAGAGTGTCTCGATCGAGATCTCCAAAGTTTTCTGGCCAGAGACGGTCCATGGGCCATCAGACCAATTAATGCTACTTAGAGCTACATATATTCGACCCTGATAGTGTTATGCGAAGTCTTGATGCTTCATTTGTTGTCTCAAGTTACCCACAGTAATGCTTTCATGATTCCCTTTTAGCCTTCCTAATGATCTCAGTGCCAAGAATAGCCCTTTCAACCTCATAAATATTCAGCATTACAAAACTTACTTTATTTAATGAATTTGTTCCCTCTTTCAGGTTGTTATCTTCACCGTTTGGGTCGCCTCTGCTATTTATTCAACGCCAAAATTTATATTTAGCAAAACCATTAAAAATAGTTCATGAGAATGAACATGAGGAAGAGATTTGTGTGCTCGATCGTAAAATGTTCGATTCAAGATTATTGGATATGATAAGCTTTGGTTTGCTGTACGTTGTGCCGTTGTTGGTGATGCTGGTAAGTGAATAGGCACCTGAGGTATATCTACTATTTCATTTTATGCATACGATCACATGGATAAATTCGGTTTGCTTGGTAGAAAAATTTGACCAAATTATTCAACTTGACCCTACAGGTTAATGGCTCGTATGGACTGAGTGACAGTTTGCAATATCTTCGGTTGAGATTAGATTTTCAATGAATTGCTTGGGAGCCACTTCCGGTACACAGACGTGTGGGTGGTAAAGAACAAGCAGTGGAGCTTATCAAAATGGCAGCTTCCTATAATCCCACAGAGCCCAAAACTACCATGGAAAATAGGGCCGTACATAAAAAGAGAGGTGCTCAGGCAATATAATATCCTGGCTAGAAGGGTCAAAAATGCTGCATAGAAAGGCATTATTAGGGGGTACAACATAAAGCGGTGTAAATCCATGATTAGCCTCCAGAAAAATCGCCTCAGAAACTCCAGCAGGCAACCTGACAGGTCAATGCATACCCAAAAGCCAAATACGCAAGCCAGGCGCCACTGAAGATGGTATTTGAGGACAAAACCTTATCGAATGCGATGGTATTGCGAAAATAAGACTTGAAACTAAGCAGTGAAGTTAGAAAGTATGAACCTACACACTCTTAAGCCGAGCATCACTGATGTGAAGATAGATATAACATACCTTTATATCGCAGTACATTACGTCATCAAAAATCAAACTATGGACAAAATATGACCTAAGCAATTAGGTGAGCTTAAGAATAGATACCAATATCACTAGGCTCGTTGTGACACCACATAAAGGCACCATTCCCACTTGATCTACAGCTACCAAGTCCTTGATGCCATACTCAACGACCTGTTTTAGACTACGCAGACAAGGTGCACTGAGATAGCGCTGTCTGGGACCGCTTAACGTCGCGCAGTTGCCGATAAGTGGGCCACCCTTTTTCCTTTCATGGTCTTTAAAGCTCCTACAGCATCTTAGATAGTCAATACCCTGGAGTTTGTTGCCATCTATCGTTGGCTTGACGATTGATGCACTTTTTAAGTATGTCTTGAGAGCCATATCAGGAGTTCCGCACTGAATGAGTAAGAGCAAGAATTTGATTGGCGACTTGGCTGTCTGCTAAAAAAATTTTTGTTCAACTGCTGCCTTCTACATGGCCAGTTAGTTTGTAAGAGAGTTAAGGTTTCGATCGGTTGAACAATCCTTCTCCAACCGCACCATTTAAATATAACCTTCGGTGTATATGGAAATGCTGCCATCAACAGGGCTCACACTGCAGCCACTCGGTATCCCTCTAGCTCCAAGAGTATGATATCGGATTTATATCAGGCATTTTTGCCAATAGCTCATTTACATGTGTAAAGTGCATTTGTAGGCTTGTTTTGGCACCGAATGACGTTATCCTTCAAGTTCAACTTTTTGTCCCAAACTATGTCTAGAAATTTGTTCTTTTCGGCCAGGTTAAGGCGCAAACAATTTCATTGCAGTAATGCTAACGGTGGTGCTTTCTTCCTTGTAGTATATAAGACAAGCTCTGTATACTTAATCACAATTAATGTTGAGTCCGTATCGAAAAATCTACAAGAAAATCTCTCGCAAAGCTACCTGCATTGAGTTTTGATGGAATTTACCTCTGTAAGTAATTTCTCTTAGTAACGAGTCGACGTTTGATATCAGACTTTCCCAATGACGAAAGTGTTTGCCTTCGTGTGATTTGTTTGCCAATCAGTCCCTTTCTTTTACTAAGGTAAAAAGCTTAGGTCCGTTCTCTTGGCGAAAACTTAAAGATTTCGAAGACCTTGCTTAATAGCTGCCTCAAAATCTGGCAAATCTGGCAACTTTGCCGCTCCTAGTAGCTGAAACCTTGACCTGGCGAGCGCAGAACAAGTACACAGAACGTACTCAACCGTTTGTACCTACAGCTTGCTCTTCCTACATCTGCTGCTTACGAGGACTAACTTTTAAGCATGTGACACCAGAAGGCAATGTCCAGTTAATATGACCATCGTGAGCCTTAAGTTTTCTCTCTTCAGAGATATCAGCCACTTTGTGAGTCTAATATCGTAGGACTTGCACATGACTTTAGAAATTTTACTGCCCTGCGCATCCCCCCACGTCTTTCCTGGTTGATGGTTTATATGCAACTCCTGTTTACGGATTGCGACATCTACCATCGATTCATCGAGTGCTGCACCCTCCTTTGCCAACTTATCGGCCCTTTCGTTACCTTCTACCCCTTTATGGCCGGGAACCCAGCATAGATGTATGATTCGGCCTGAGCGAAGTCTCTCTATTTTTCCTTGCATTCCAGGCCACATATTAATGAAGTATTGTGTGATATTATTGCCTTGATCGCCGCTTGACTATCAATATATATATTGAGGCGACTTCAGCTCAAGCACACTTCCACAAGAGTTTCTGCTCTTTTCTTCAAGGATACAATGTCCAACTGAAGGACACTGCAGCGATCTGGCGATCTGTAGGATCTTGTTATTTGTGAATCGACACTGTAAACAGCAGAAAGGGCTTCGTATATTTGGAACTATAGGTATATATGCGCATAGTGCGTATCGCCATTTCAGCATACTTTTGACAACCCTCCGGCTCTGTTGTGGTCCCAAGATATTCTTCTCCGTTCGCGCTTTATTAGATGCGGCCTGGATGCCTTAAGCATTGTTACAGTTGCAGCGGTGGTATAATTAAATTACTTTATTTAAGCATCAAGCTATCAACTAGCACAGTACATACATATACACACATTAACACTAACCTTAATCCCTCAAATGAATCTGCTGATCTCACATTAAATTTGCATTAAAATCTACTTTACAGGTGCTTTATACAAAAATTGGCATCGCTTTATGGCGTAGTTCACATGGTTTAACGCATCATTTTGTCGCACAACATAATCAAGAGCATCAGCACCAGCAGCAGCAACATTCACAGCATTCGCCACACCAACAACAACAAGAGAAACCACAAGATGAATGCTTAAGCTTACATAATAGCATATATCATCATCATCATCATCATGCTCATTTGCATGCACATAATCATTGTACAAATAATCATCAGCCAACACAGATGACACAGTTGACAACAGCAGCTACAGCAACAACAACACATAACATCAATCATATGCATCAGCATAATCATTTACAACAAACTTTAACGAATTCACCTGTAGTAGGTGGGGTTGGTTTGAACAACACCATGAGTGGTATTGGTAGTAGTAGTGGTGTTGTTGTTGGTATTTGTGGTAGTGGCAGTAATTTAACGAGCGGCAGCAGTTTATTATCAGGCAACCAGAGTATAAAATATGAGAAACGTGCTGTGAGCATCACCGAAAGTCAGGTGAGTTTTTAATTAAATATGTTTGTAGTTTAATGAGTGCGTGTGTAACAGGCACACGTGCGCTTGTGTTGAATGGCTGGTGTATGTGAAATAACAATGATGTGTGCCCCGTTGTTATAGCTATTATGTGGTTTAAAGTTAATACATTAAATTTTCCTTCATTATGTATGTAGTTCTGGAAGATGACTTTAAAATGTCCTCCATTTAGCACATTGGCTTTGTAGCCAATCTTCGTACAGTTCTGTTATCCAGAGTATAGATGCAGCATTCCTGTGAAGAGTTAACTCACGTCGTTACGTGTCAGCTTCCGTCGGTTCGCGTCAGCTTGTTGTAATAAAGTATCGTTAAAACAGATTCAGTCAAATATTGATTATTTAAAAATCATCGGTTTACTAAAACGGGTTTTAAAAACTTTTGAATATATCTATATTACCCATCCCCGACAGCCTTTGTTGCGACTAGATATGTATGTAAGTATGAACATTTCGGAATTTTCTCAGACCACCAATTCACACCACTAAAGTAGTTAGTTTATTTCTGGCTTGATTTACAAAAATTTTCTTAGAAAATCATTAAGTGCAAACTTTCTTATGTCTTCGAAAGTTTAACTGACAAGACGTCGGCAGATATTCGTACTTATTTATTTGTATATATGTAGCTAGCCGTCTTAAAATCCACACACCTTGGGCAAATAAATGTTAAGTAAGAACTTTAAAAAGGCATCAAGAAAATCAAGAGTAACTAACCAAAACTTCTATAAAAGTTAGTTTCAACTATCCAATAACTGACTGCCATCAAAGTGCCAAATGCTAGTCTGAAGTTTGACCCAAAGCGGAAATGTTTGGCCAATTAAGCACAAATGGATGAAGGAAATTTCTGTAATGGCTAACTTAATAGAAGAAGAAAAACCGAAACTTTTTAGTTAATGACAGTTAATTTTAGGATTTAAAAAACTAAGCAAACAATTCTATAGCATTAATTGAAATTGATAGAGTTTACAGATATACATATTGTCTATTTTTTAGTAATTTGCAATATTTTTGGAGTGAGTCAATTAGCAGTGTTTCAGAGGACAAGCTTAGCTATATGATTCAAGGCCGATTTAATGTGGTTCGATTTTCTGATCGAGGGTATTGGCTAAAATCACGAGAGGCTAATGTAAAGATTGCAAAAGAATAAATAAACGATAGCAACAGCAAAATTATATCGAAACCAAACTCCAACTGTTGCTCTCACTCCCACCTCCACTCCCACTTTCACCTGCACTCTCACTTACACTCACACTCTCGCACACCTTTTACTCCCACTCCAACCCACGCTTTCACTCCCATTCCAGCTCTCACTCAGCCTGCCACTTCAACACTCACTCCAACCCTCACTCCCAGTCTCACTCCAACTGCCACCTCCACTCCCATTTCAACTCCAACACTCACTTCCACTCCTACTCTCACTCCAACTCCCACTGCACCTCACTCATATAGCGACTGCTGAATGGAATATCATCCTTTCTCGCCTATCGTTTCAAAACGCCCTATCTAAGACAGCGTTTGAATAAAGCCCTTACAGGAAACAAATCTAAAATGACTCTTTTTTTAAAAGATAAAATAATGTAAACTTCTTTTTGTTAAAAATTTCCACTTATGTTTCATTTACTGTAGGTTATTTCCATTTACAGACAACCGTTCGGACGAGGGCAAACGAATTTAATACTTCTTATTGAAAAAATTATATTACGATATGCCAGCTTCAGCAATTTTTTCAAGGGTCGGCTTCTTTCCGCTAATCTTGGCCAAACGAACGACAGTGTGAAAACAATGATTTTGCTCTTTTTAATTTTGGCAGGTTTTTAACTTGAACATTTTTTGTATCATTTTTTTTGCAGGGTGGGCTAGCGACAAAAGGGTGGGCTATTCCAGGCAAACGAGCTACATAGCCTTTATTTTCGGGATGCCAGGTTCAAGCAGCTTTCAATTTTTTTGTTTTTGAAAAAAGGGTGGGCTATCCTATGCTAACCCTGGAACCACGCGGTAAAAGCAACCCAGCAAGCAAACAACAAATTTCATGTAAAATATTTTTTTTTAAAAAACTGTTATCGACAACGTTTTTAGCGGACGTTTTTGGGTCGGGTTGAAAATTTTTTAGTAGGTTATGAAAAAAACCTTAAAAATCAAAGTCGAAAAAAGGTAAAAAAATTAAATTTCGCAGGCTCGAAAATTATTTTCTTTGGTATGCGTAGTGAAACTCTTTTTCCTATCGAAAAATAGATGGCGCGATATCGGTTAACTTTCGTCCATACAAATCGACCCACCCATATATAATTATGATTTTGAGAGGTTTTGAACTTGAATTTTTTTTGTTTTGGGTGCTAGCTCCACACAGCCTGTATAAGACAGGTTTTTTTGTGTTTAAACTTTATTGTTTTGAGAAAAACATTCCTAAAGCGAAAAAGCGTTCCACAAGGATTACAGATTTTCCGCGTTTTGATAGCTTTTGAGTAGAATATTTTGGCAGTTGGACATTTGTGTATTTCCCCTTGAGTTATAAGCGCTAAGATATATATATGGAGTGTTCTTACAGAAGATATGTAAGTTTTCCTTTAGCACAAATTTTACAACAATTTTATTCAATAACAGTCACGCCTAATGCAAAGTCGGTTGTCACCTCATTTACTGGATAGTCAACAATAAACAAGTCAATATCGACAGAAACTGAAAGGCATATATAAATATTAAAACTCATACACCATTACAAACACACTAAATGTAAACCATCTCCTTTTATCTCCATTTTCCCCCCTTGTTGCTTTTTATTCACCTACTTTTTTCGCTTCTTCCTACATGATTTCAACGCTCTTGGCAAAGATTAGCTTAGAATGAAAACGTTCGTCGAAAAATAAAAAAATGGAAGGCGAATTCAAATTTCAGTTGCATCAAAGTTTCCTTTTCCCTTTTGCTTAATCATTTCTATGAGCCAAAACTGAAATTTGGAAAACTTATGCTTTGCCTTCCGTTGAGTACAAACCTATTAATGATTGTTGTTGTTGAAGAGTAAAATTGTAAAAGGAAATTTAGTTTGAGTTCGATATTATTTTGCGTGATAGTTTTTTAATATTTTTTGGATTTGCGTATGGCTAACCTGCATGTCGCGGATGACTTTAATTTTAAAATTATTACATCTTTTATTCAATAGGTGTGTCTGTGGTGGTGGAAAAAACCTAGCCATACATTTTCAAATAGGAAATACAAATACCTTTGTAAACGTTCTCTGATTGTTTTGACCGTGTTCTTGGTTGCATGATAATTTTGTTACCGCTTCTTCTTCATTTGGTTATTGTTTCATTATCGGTTCGCTATCATTTCGTTTTCGTATCATCGTCGTTCTTAAGTTTGTAATTACATTTAAATATCGTTCCTTTATATCCTCGTTATCGTAATCATAATCCTTATCGTGTCATAATCGACTCGTGATGGTTTTGTTATCGTTTCATTATCGTTTTGTTGAAATTTCATTACCATTTTTTATTGTTTCGTTATCTTTCTGTTTCGTTATCGCTTCATTAACCTTTCGGTTTCGTTTCGTTATAATTTCCATATCATTCCGTTATCGTTTCGGTCTCGTATCATTATCGCCTCGTTATACTCAGCTGAGCAGAGCTCACAGAGTATATTAATTTTGTCCGTATAACGGTACCCCTTAGCGGCATAAACTAATCGAGATAGATATAGACTTCTGTATATCAAAATGATCTGGGCGAAAAAAGAAATTCATTTAGCCATGTCCGTCCGTCCGTCTGTCCGTAAACACGATAACTTGAGAAAAAGTGCGATAATTCATTACCAAAGACGGATAAAGCGATGAAACTTGATAGGTGGGTTGACCTTATTAAGCAGTATAGAAAATAAGTAAAATTGGGACAATCGGCGCGGCACCGCCCACTTTTAAAAGAAGGCAATTTAAAAGTTTTGCAAGCTGTAATTTGGCAGTCGTTGAATATATCTTGATGAAATTCGGCAGGAGCGTTACCCTTATTACTACATGTGTGCTAAATTAGCAAAATCGGATGAAGGACACGCCCACTTAAAAAAAAATGTTCAAAGTCAAATTTTAACAAAAAATTTAATATCTTTACAGTATATAAGTAAATTACGTCAACAATCAACTCCAGTAACGATATGGTTCAAAAGTACGAAAATAAGACATGTTCAAAATGGGCGTGACTCGCCCTTTTTAATTCAATTTTTCTAGAATACTTTTAATGCCATAAGTCGAACAAAAATTTACTAATCCTTGTGAAATTTCGTAAGAGCATAGCTTCTGTGGCGGTAACTGTTGTTTGTGAAAATGGGCGAAATCTGTTGAAGCCACGCCCAGTTTTAATGCACAGTCGCCCGTCTGTCCTTCCGCTCGGCCGTTAACATGATAACTTGAGCAAAAATCGATATATCTTTACTAAACTTAGTTCACCTACTTATCTGAACTCACTTTATCTCGGTATTGAAATTGGCTGAAATCCGACTATGACCACGCCCACTTTTTCGATATCGAAAATTCCGAAAAATTAAACAAATGCCATAATTCTATACCAAATACGAAAAAAAGGATGAAACATGGTGATTGGATTGGTTTTTTGACACAAAATATAACTCTAGAAAAAACTTTGTAAAATGGGTGTGACACCTACCAATAATAAGAAGAAGAAAATGAAAAAGTTCTGCAGGGCGAAATCAAAAGCCCTTGGAATCATGGCAGAAATACTGTCCGTGGTATCACATATGTATTGTTACAAACATTAGCAACACTATGGGGTACTGCCATCTCTAAGCCGATCCTAAGCAGCGCCTTGTATGCACATCCATAAATCAATCATTATGTATCTACATAAACGAATCAATCATTATGTCTACACATATGTACGCACACGCAGCGGAGAAGAGATGCACAAACACATGCAGATATCTTATCTGAGATGCTCCCAAAAGTATGCAATTTTAATTGTGAAAGTGTCGCCCACAAATACGCGCATATGAGAAGCTATACACGTGCATCTGTAGTTATAAGTAACGATAGTATACTAAATAAATTCTGGAAGCTCCTAGAAGATGCAACGAAAGAAATCACAGAGTATAAAAGCACCAAAGGTAGAGGCGCTACAAGCAGTTTTGATTAAGACGCTATCTGGCGAGCAATAGCAGTAGAGTTATTTATTGTGAAGTACTTTGATAAAGGCCGTTTTTCCATTATTCAATATTGGAGTTATTTATTCAACAGTTTAGTGATACGAATTTAGCAGAAGGTTGCAAATAAGAGTAAGTAAATTCGTTACAATATAAATAAATTAGCGGTACCCGACAGATGATGTTCTGGGTCACACTGGTCCACATTTTGGTCGATATCTCGAAAACGCCTTTACATAAACAACTAAGGGTCATTCCCTTTTAAAATACTCATTAACACCTTTCATTTGATACCCACATCGTACAAACACATTATAGAGTCACACCTGCTCCACATTATGCGAAAAGGTGTCCACCTATAGAACTAAGGCCGCTCTCTTGAAATACTCTTTAATACTTAATTCTGTTAATTTATTGTTTTTGTCTCTTTGTCGTTTTGTCACAATATCGTATTAAATTTCTAACTGTTTAGTAAGTATTTAACTCCCTGATTGCCTTATAATAGGGACATTTGGTAAACATTTAAAACCAGTTAAAACTACTGTTTTAAGAAAAAGTTTTCAGAGTGAGTTTAAACTTTAAGTTGACTAGACTTTAACTCTGCTATTTTGGTCGATTAAGATAATAGTTTGCTGCTCAACTTAATGTAAGCAGCCAAAAGCCAAGATTAAAGTCTTGTGAACAAGGTTTTAAACTTGTACTAAAAACCCTGGCCTTAATGGGCCCAAAAGCTTAATATTCTCTAAAATGTAGAGTTTCCCGTATCTTGAAATCATTCTAAATCGAAAATGGTAAAAAATGTAAAATTTTATTTGCAAATACAAAACCTTCTGTATGTAGGTTTTTATATTTTAGTCTAGGACTACCATGTTGAGTCAGATTGATTGTGGAAGGTAGTGTTTTTTTTGTAGATAGTATAATGTACGCTTTTGCGCCATGTCCCTAATGATCCCAAGATAAATAATATTGGCAAGCTGGAAAAGAAATAAAGTGCGCCTAAGAGTATGCACATTTATTTAGTTACACAACTATGATTTTCCTACTTTCAGGGACTTTTAAAATTGAATTCGAAATGTTTTCCAAATGAATTGAAGAGGTAAAAATTTTCAAAATCATTAAGTTGACAAGTTTAAGTTCAAATACATCATGAATTCTGTAAAATGTAACTCTGTCCATTCCCGGCATTGGTAGTCGTTTTATTACCTTCATACTTCGCATAGAGACATATTGGTACATTCTCACACACACATCATTTTTTGAGTGCATCCAGAGTACACATATGTACACTGAAAGAAAAATACTGGTAAAATCAACCGAAATACGGGTCAATTCAATCGAAATTTCTGTAAATTTTTATCCTTCGCAACAAGATGTTGAATCAACTGCGCACAAATCGTTGATTCGTAATTGACCGTTTTAGTAGTCAAATGAACAAAAAAAAGTTGTTGCGACAGTTTTGTACGACAGTACCAAAGTTGCGGCATTTGCAAGGCAGATGAGTTTTCACTGAGATCTTTTCATGGCAGAAATACACTCGGAGTGCTTGCTGAACAGCGCCGAGGGGCTTAGGAAAATTTTCATCAAATTGAAAAATCTTATTTCTAAAATTTGTATGTTGCTTTGCCCGGGGTGAGAACCCAGGGTCTTCGGTGTTGTAGACGGAGCACGCTACCATCACACCATGGCGGCCGCCATATACATACGTAAATATGTGCATACATATAGTACACAGCATACATAAGAACAAAGTAGAGAGCGCAGTGAGCGTATAATTCTCTTTGATATTTGCTCTTGTATTGACTGTTGATCGCTGTTAAAATGACCAGTGAGTGTTAACAAAAAAATCAGTTAGATTGATTAGGAATCTGTCAATTTTACAGAATTTTGTTAACTTAAGAGCGACAATTTCTCTTCTGTTGAAATTACTAAACTAATTTGTTCGCTTGACAAAGAACTCGGTCGAATTAACCAATATTCGATCAGCTTCACTGAATCTCCGTTAAGTCAAGAACAACAGAACCGATTTGTTGATTTTACTAGCACCATTTCTTTCAGTGTAGCTCTTCTAAATAATTCTAACAAAATTGCATCGTTTCGCCTTAAGGATTCTATCTTAAACTGTTCAAATGAAGTGAGAGCACACATGAAGTATTAGTTAACAGTCAAGTCTTTTAGAATTCTAGCAAAATTGCATCGTTTCGCCTTAAGAATTCTATCTTAAACTGTTCAAATGAAGCGAGAGCACACTTGAGTAATTAGTTAACAGTCAGGTCTTTTAGAAATGAACATGCACATATGAATGTATGCAGCTTGAGAGGTGATCCTTATAAATCATTGTAGATTGTGAGTAATCTCGGTTGAATTGTTAATTTTTCCACGCTGTTATCCAGCAACTTTTCCATTAAAATGTCTGCAATAACTGGCGACGTTGGTGATCCCATTGGTAATCCTCTCAGTTGTGTATAAATAATGTCGTTGAATTTAAAATATCTGTTCTCTTCAATGCAGAACTTTAAAATTTCCATGAAGATTTTCTTAGGTATTTTAGTGAATTTTTCTATTATGGTCCATTTTTCTCGTATAATGTCAAGTGCAAGTTGTGTTGGAACACTAGGAAACAGTGATACAACATCGAAAGAAATCATTCTTTCATCGTCATAAATATACGTATTATTAATTGTATCTTTGAAGTCAAGCGTATTTTTAATGTTATAATTTGAATTCGTTGTCAAGTTTTTCAAAATGTTTGCAATATATTTACAAAGGCCGTAGGACGGTGATGAGGAAACAGAGCATATGGGTCTGAGTGGAGTACCTTCCTTGTGAACTTTTGGAAGCCCGTAGATCCTGGGAGATAGTGCCGTGTTAGTGATCATATTATTTCTTTCCGACTTGGAAATAATACCCATTTTAAAAAGTTTATCTACTAGACCGTTGTTTTTAGTTTGTAATCTGGATGTGGGATCTTGTCTTTGTACTCTATACATGATCAAATCATTTAGAATTTCATTCGTATTCTTATTGTAGTCATCTATTTCCATTGCTACAGTTTTATTACCTTTGTCAGAAGTTAGAATTCGAATATTGTGATTTTGGTTAAGAAATTTACGTGTTCGTTCCACTGTGTCCACTATTGCACGATCTATTGCACTGGGTTTGTTTGTTTTTGTATGTTCTTTTATCAGCAGAGAAAATTTTGTGCGCGACTCCTCTTGTTGTTCTTTGCTTTTGTGTGTTTGTATTAGCTCTTCACCGTCCGCTCTACGGGCTTCCAAAAGACATTATACGAGAAAAATGGACCATAATAGAAAAATTCACTAAAATACCTAAGAAAATCTTCATGGAAATTTTAAAGTTCTGCACTGAAGAGAACAGATATTTTAAATTCAACGACATTTTTTATACACAACTGAGGGGATTACCAATGGGATCACCAACGTCACCAGTTATTGCAGACATTTTAATGGAAAAGTTGCTGGATAACAGCGTGGAAATATTAACAATTAAACCGAGATTACTCACAAAATACGTTGATGACATATTCGCAATAGTCTATGAAAATGAGGTACAAAACACACTGGACGTATTAAATTCTTTTGATAGACATATTAAATTCACTACGGAACTCGAAGACGACGGAAAGTTACCCTATCTCGACTCAATTATAATAAAACAAGGCAATCAAATCAAATTAGTGTGGTATAAGAAATCAACATTATCAGGATGCATCATTAAGTTTCATTCGAAACATCCTAAGACAATGATAATTAATACAGCAATGGGCTGTATAAAACGAATGTTGAATATATCGGACGAAACTTACCACAATAAGGTTAAGAAAGAAATAACAGTATTATTAAAAGATAATGATTTTCCGGATTACATTATTAAAACTTTAATAAGAAGAGCTCTTTCAAAAAATGTGAAAACTAGATCAGAGAAAGCGAAAATATTTAAATCTGTAGTTTATGTACCTAAACTATCAGAGCGCCTTGCAAAATCTGATTGCTATAATAGTGAGGAAATAAAAATAGCCCACAAGCCAATCAATACATTAAAATGGATTTTCAATCGTACTAAAAAAAGTGACGTTATATACAAAATACCTTGCAGAGGTAATGACAAAGGATTATGTAACAAGATATATGTGGGTACTACGAAATCAAAATTGAAAACACGGCTCGCACAACACAAAACTGATTATAAAAGTTGTAATCATACAAATAACCACAAAACAGCAATCATGGCGCACTGTGCAAGGGAGGCGCATACTCCAAACTTCGACGACGCTTCAGTTATCCAAAAAGAGAAACAATGGAAAAATAGATATACATTGGAAATGTTACATATAGTGAATACACCGACGGACATATGTATGAACTACAAAACAGACATTGATAACACAGCGCAAGCATACAGACACTTGTTAACAAAAAAGAAACAGTTTAATACTCCTCGTTATACAGCACGAATGTGAAATAATGTAGGTATCAAGTGTTTTGAAATATAAAATTATTGTTTGTTACATTATATGTTTTTATGTTTGTTGTTAGTTCGCCCTTGAAGACGATTACCGATGTGTAATCGAAATATATTGGCACAAAATATAAACACCGTGTTTTTATTTATATGACCTCGAGCCAGCAAGCAGAAAGGTTAAATTAAATTATTTCGGAACTAGCTTTGACAACAAAGCAAATCGTGTAAAATACGCCTAAAAGCATGCAACATTAGTACTGCATACGCTACAGGAAAGCCAATTCACAAGAACTCCTACGAATACGATACTGTTGTGAGTTCCAAATAGTCTGAATCCTGCTGGTGTTTGTAAGAGTGCGGTACGGAAGTTTCTACTCAGCTTATAATTCTTTAAGGCTTTTATGCAATATTGTTAATTTTTTTCATATGGTTATTTTAGAGTTCTAAAATCAATCAAATATTTCTATAATTTTTTTAAGGCCGACGAGAGAGTGATAGCTATAAGCTATGCTAGGCGAGAAGCAATTTTTATTTACATATATCTATATATATATATATATATATATATATCCGATTGAGCTGAAATTTTGCACACATATATAACTCCGATGACAATGCAATATTGCTTTGCGATAATTCGATATATTAATCGATAACAGAGTTATCGCTAAAGATTTGTGTTGACAAGGGAATAAAAGAATAAATCCTTCGTTTAGAGGGATGGTGAATAACCTACAGCGGCTCAAGAACGAGGTAACTTCGCTTTGTTTGTTTATACAACGAACGTAGAAGTTAGGCTGTTATCGCTCAATATTGCATACTTTTCTACGCACTTGATTTTGTTTTACAGATTTAACCCACATAGCAGAGATCTGCAATGAGTAGTTGTAAACTGAACGCGACATAGGCAAAGGCACAATAAAATATGATTTTAAGTTAGTTTGCACTGTTTGACACAATTTTATATGTGCTCTCTGTCAAAAATGCTTCAACTAACTTAGTCACATTTATATTCGCACCATGGTATAAAAAAATCGTGTACTCATACTCAGTCAGGGTTATTTAAACGTAGCGATTCGTATCAGTAATTTGGTTGAGAGTCTTTTTCATACTGACACCGCGTTAGCGTTGAACGGGAAAGATCTGATAACCGAAGATGCTGATATCCGAAGTGAAGTTGATAACTGATTATTAGCAAGATCAATTAATTGATGGAACAAAAAACAATGATCAGATTGATGTTAATAATATAATACACTCAGACATAAACAAAACAGGAGGTCTTCCAAAAGAACTAGAAATATTTTGTTGGTGTTATGTTGAGATCTAACGTTGGCGTTGCTAAGGGACTTGTAAACGGAGCAATTGGTCACATCACTGAACTTATATGGCCATATTACAGACGTGCTGAACTATACCATAACGATATACCATCGGTTCGCGTATACTTTGGTAACAATGGCGTTGACATAATACAGCCTAAATCAGTTCAATTTCCTTCTAAATTTAATCACGGCACAGATGAAAGAAGAATGCTCCCGATTGTCTTGTCGTGGGCTTCAACTATGCACAAAATGCAGGGAACTACTGTAGATCATGCTGTTATTTATCTAGGCCAGGGCCGTGGAGAAGCAGCCAGGACAATTGCCCTGGGTCCAGGAAGGTTTTTGGGCAGTTTGACAGTACTCTAACTAGGATTTCATAGATACATACATATTTTGTTGCTACAAAAAATTGTTTTAAAATTGAAAATCACTTAACTAAAATCATAAGCATCCGACCAAATACTATGGGTCATAGTCATAATCGAAATAAAATGTGATTTTAAGTTAGATAAACGTTTTTGACACAATTTTATAAGCGCTATCTGTCAAAAATGCTTAAACTAACTTAAAATCACATTTTATTTCGACCTCCGAACGACTTAATTGGTCGCCATTTCTTTAAAGTCATACTCCATACTACTCTAAAAAAACGGAGAAAAAGTAAAACGTGATTGGCTCGTTTGAAGTGCAACAAAAGAAGCGCTTTTTTGGTTTCCATGCCGGTTTTTCAGCAAAATTTCCGAAAATAGCCGAACAGATTTGACAAAGTCTTCAGGTTGTTCTAAAGAAAAAGGTTGGAGGAGGTTACACGACAGAATTACAGAATATGAAAATAGTCAAAATCATAAAGCTTGCTATATAGAGTGGCGCCAATATGAAATGAGAATTCGAAATGCGAGTTCAGTGGATTTTCTCTTAGCGGAAACCCTTAAAAACGAAGCAGCTCGCTGGAGAGAGATACTTCGCAGAATTCTTGATGTTGTTTTATTTCTTGGAGAAAAAGGATTGGCATTTCATTGGTTGGAAATCCAAAAAATGGAAACTTTTTTGGTATTTTGGAACTGATCAGCAATTATGACCCCCTATTTTATGAACATTTGGAGAAGGTGAGGGAATTTCAAACGAAAAAGAATCGTTTCCAAGCACATTATTTGTCTGATGGAATACAAAATGAGTTCATAGAAATCTGTGCAAGTCAAGTAATTAGAAAATTAGAAAGCGAGAGAAATTCCGTCAAGTATTACACAGTAATAGTGGATGCAACCCCTGATTCGGCGCATATTGAGCAGACTGTTTTTATATTTTGTTATGTTTTATTAGACAGAACTCCGGAAGATGGAAGGTCCAAGAACGCTTCTTAGAGTTTGTCGATTGTAACGCAAAAACAGGAGAAGCTATCGCTGAGGTGATTCGCAGCACTCTAAAAAAGCACAATATTCCACTGGATGACTGCCGTGGGGAAGGGTATGATAATGGCAGTAATATAAGCGGTAATTACAAAGGAGCACAGAGTCATATCCTGAGAGATAACTCCCTGGCAATATTTGCACCTTGTGCTTGTCATAGTTTAAATTTATGTGGAGTGCAAGCTGCTGAATGTTGTGCAGAAGTCATCACAATTTTCGGTATTATGCAGAAATTTTATAATATCTTTAGCGCAAGCCCTCAGAGATGGGAAATTCTCAAGCATGTCACAAACACGATGGTCTGCTCGTGTGGATAGTGTGAAACCTTTCGCAACTCACATTCCCCAAATATTGAAAGCTATTGATGAAATCAAACTTTTGAATCTGAGGTCAGACACAGTAACGTATTTGAAAGGTATTGAAGCATATATGGAGAAATTTGAGTGTATCCTCTTAGCCTACATTTGGCTCAAAGTGTTGTTGGTAATCAACCATCGAAATCTGGTACTGCAAGCTAGAAATGCCACACTGGACGTGGAAACAGAAAATATACGTAGCCTGATTGATGAGTTGAAGAAGTTCAGGGATCAATGGTCGATCATACTTTAAGAATGTAAGGTTCTGGCAGGGAGTATAGGAGTTGTGAATACCTTCGCAGAGAAAAGAAGGAAGATATGAAAGCGCCAGTTCGATGAATTACCTGGCGAATCACCTTCGTGTGTTTCCGAAACTCATTTCAAACAGCAAGTTTTTTACCTTCTTTTGGACTGCTTGATTGGTAACATGACAAGACGTTTCGAAGCCGTAAATGACATTGCGATTAAATTTAGTTTTTTGTGGAAGTATCAGGATCTGACGGAAGAAGAGCTCAGGGAAAAGGCAGCGGCATTATGCACGATTTATGGTATCGATATTTCTACGGATCTAATAGATGAAATCATTCATCTCAAAGCCATCCACTTAGAAAATTTTGGGATGTGATTCGCTGCTACCATATCAACTTCTGAACAAATTTCATGACTTGAAGATGGAAGTATTATTTCCGAACATCTGCATAGCATTAAGAATATTTTGCACACTTCCAGTCAGTGTGGCTGAAGGGGAGCGTTCTTTTAGTCTAGTGTCCAGCGTGAAAAATTTTTTACGTTCTATTTTAAGCCAAATTCGCTTGACAAGCCTTGGAACATTGGCGTTGGAGTCCAGCCTTGCTCGCAGCATTAGTTTTGAATCGGTAATTTTCATATTTGCAGACCAAAAAGCACAGAGGGGTTTCCTTGGCTGATTCAAGCTCTTAAAATGTACATATTTAGAAAAAGTTAATGTAATTAAATCAAACAATGAAATCTAACATTTCATTTATGTAAGTGCTCCAGTAAATCGTATTTTATATGAAATAAATCTGACAATGTGAATTGAAAAATTTATGTATGTTATGTTATTTTTTTTACTGGATTGAGTTATTTTTTAGGCCCATGAACGCAAACTGTCCCAAGGACCGGGCTCGGCTCTATGCGGCCCTGATCTGGGCTGCAAATTATTTGCTGCTGGTCAAGCTTATGTGATTTTAAGCCGAGTTAGATCTTCGAATCGAAGAACTTGACTGTTCAAAGTTGACTTCGAAGAAACCTTGTAATGTTGATGCATTAAAAGAAATGGATAGGATGAGTAACGTTACAAATAACTAAGTAAAGATTACATAACTAATTTAAACAATATTTTACCCTACTAAAAATTAAAAAAAAGATATTTAAATTAAATTTAAGAAAAAGCTTTTCTAAGAACAAGCTTTTATTACTTGCTAATAAAACGAACAAAAAAGTAAAAAATAAAATTAGAAAAAAACTTTTTAAAATAAGCTTTTATTATTTGTTAATAAAATTAACTAAAAAGTAAAAATAAATTGACTGTAAAGAAATATAACACTTTATAAGTTCATTGTAACCTTTAACGATAATTAGGCTTCTTCATCTGCGACAAAAAATTCCATATTGTACATAATTATATATTTTTAACATTAAAAATTTACTTCTAAATTATTAAATCTTACAGTTTATATCACAGTCCTAATTGTTCTAATAAAAGGTTGTTAAATTTTGATGGTATAATTAAGAACATTATGATCTCCTTTTCTTGCTTTCACAATGTAACACGCTTTTATTAGAACAATTAGGATTGTGATATAAACTATAACATTTAAAAATTTAGGTGTAAAGTTTTAATGTTAAAAATATATAATTATGTACAATACGGATTTTTTTTTGTCGCAGACGAGGAAGCCTAATTAACGTTAAAGGTTACAATGAACTTATGAAGTGTTATATTTCTTTACAGTCAATTTATTTTTTACTTTTTAGTTAATTTTATTAACCAACTAGCAGACCCGGCAGACGTTGTTTTGCCCTAAATTTGGTCTATCTGCATACGTTTTAATAAGCTTATTCCGTCTAACTCTGCCCTCGCCCCTCTACTTTTTCCTAATCTTTGTATTCACACCTCCCCTCCGTATTTTTCGCTTCATCTATCTCCATCTTCCTCTCATTCTACCTCTTTCTCAGTCTCCTTCTCCTTCTCTCTTTTCTCTTCTCTCAAGTTTTTCCCATTCTTCTTCATATCTTATTACCAGTCCCAGAGGGTGGTATGTATTTTGTTCCAGTCCCATTCCGAGTCTTAGTCCTAGTCCCACTCCGAGTCTCAGTCTCAGTCTCAGTCCCAGTCCTAGTCCTAATCCCAGTACCGTGCGTTTGATAGGCAATTTTATAAATTAATTTTACGATTGCCCCTCTTCACATTTTGTGTGAAATCTCCGAAATAATTTGAGATATTGAAATAGATCCCACATCACAATGTAGTACTGATTTCTACCTTTCATTTGACACCCATGTTGGAAAAATTAATTTTGGGTCAATAACTCTGGAACCGGCTAAGATATCCTGATGAAAGATGTCTTAAATTTTAGGATAGACGTCTAGTGAAGGTTTCATTCAATTCAATGGAGAAGTTTTTGTGTGTGGTGGGCATAATGGTAAAAAAACAACATTTTGGTCACCCTGGGTCCACATTTTGGGCAATAACTCGGGAACTGGGTGAGACATCCAAATGAAGGTTCTCCTAAGTTTTAAGTTAGACTTCATGTGATAGAATAGTGAAGCTTCATGCAATTCTATCCAGTAGTTTTTACGTGATGCCCGGACAATCATACAGACAGTCAGACAGACAGACAGAGAGACAAAATTCTAAAAATTGTAGATTTGGGTTCCGTTGGTCCAATAACGACCTCTCCTCTCAGTTTTTCTTGAATATCTTAAATGTACAGCCATCAACCTGTTACAAGTTTATTATATGTATGTAGAGATAATAAAAGCTTATTTTTAAAAAGTTTTTTTTCTTTAATTTTATTACTATAGCAACTCTTCTCGCTTCCACTCTGTCGTTAGCCAAAGGCGTGATATTGTTG
>JARSSU010009782.1:0-25664 GCA_029619165.1 Eurosta solidaginis | reverse complement strand
ACGAAATGTCGTTTTACCTTCTCCAAGAAACGGTCACTATTCACTTATTATCTTTTCCTTTTCAATATATTATTTTTCTTTTTTTTTTTTGTTCTCTCACTCAGTTGTCGGTTCGTTTAAACTGCATTCTCGATCTTTTTCTTCTTGCTCTCTATTTTTTTTCTTTTTTTTGATTATTTTGTGTGACTTTTCTTTGGTTTATGGTTGATGTTCCTGAGCGGGCAGACTAAGCTCAGAGTGAGTGTTAGAATTTATGGGAGGATATTAGCGAAAATATTCGTAGTGGGTGAGGAGTGGGGGAGATAAAATGTGTTTATACTGTGTATCTTCCTTCTGAGTCACCACCTTATCTATAACATCTAGCGTATATCCAGTTAGAGTCCAGTGCTATTTAGTACGTGATTATGAATGAGTGCTATTTTATTTTTTTTATAAAATCACCCGGCGTCCCGTTGTTATCGGTTGTACGTAATATAGTTTTATACGGGTTCTCACATATCATACATGGAAAAACAATTAAGCCTATATAGTGAGTTTTTGTGGGTTATGGGTAGATAGGGATATCATGTATTAGGGAGTTGTGCAGTGGCGCTTTTTGTGTGAGTTTAGAAGGTAATAGATATGTCGCTTAAGCGAATAAGCAATTTAGTTGTTTTGGTGGTAGTATGGGGTTAAGAAGTGGGTTCGTATAAAGTAGGTTAGTTATTGCGGTGATGTGTAGGGGATTAAGATTTGTATCGGTGGTGGTTTTTAGTTAGATGATGTTGGAGTAGGTTGTAAGGAGGAGTAGGTTAAGTGTTAGTGATAAGTGGGGCTCTGGGGGTAGTGATAATAAATTTCAATACTCTTATATTAACAATGTTTGTCCCAACTAATCTATATTACTAGTTTAGTTATCAAATATTGGTTCTGTATGTTTTTTAGAAAATGTGTTATGAAAATTGATGCCGGCGTACTATATTATTTGTAATTTTAGTTTTTATTTAAGTTTAGCAAAGTGCTTTAGTTTTTTATTGTATTTGTCCATTCAAATTTTGATTCTTTTTTTTTTCTTCGCTGGAGCTTTGTATCCTTCTTTAATTTTTCCCACGTTGTGTGCTTTTTTTTTTCCTCTTAATTTTTATTTCCGTTGTGCTATTGCATTTTTCCCCCTTCTAAATCTTTTTTATTTTAATGTTTTTTTTGTTTTTTTTTTTTTTTCATTCTTTTTCTTAATTCATCCAACGTTAAAAATACATACTCTCACAAAGATTTAATATATTCTCCAATTGTTTTTCTTACATTTTTATATCTAATCCCGACATAATTTTTTTCCTTTTTGTTTGCTTCAAATTTTTCAAATTTTTCGAACAATTTCTTTTTTTGTTTTTTCACATTTTCAAAAAATTTTTTTTTTTTTTATGTTTATTTTTTTTTCGTTGTTTTCATAGTATTAAGTAGCATATTTTTTTTTTTTTCTAAAGTTTAGTTTCATTTTATCATTTATCCTTTTAATTTCACTTATTATAAGTTCTAATTTCGTCAAATTTCCCTTCTTAGAGTTTATCCTTTTCGTCCAGTATTCTCAAATTTCTATTCTATTTATTCTCACAGAATCAATTTAATAGTTTAGTATTATTTTTTTTTATTAGTCAGTTTGTTATTAGTTATGCAATTTTTTAAAAGTTAGTTTTCTCCCCTGTGTAATTCTATTACATATCAATTTATTTCTTAGGTATCTATTTTAGTTTAGTATGTTTTTTTCTTTTTTATTATTTAGTGTTTTTGCTTTAGTTTTATTCCTTACTTTAGAATTTGCTTATTTTTTTTTTTTATGTTATTCTAGTGGATTTGAAATATTGAAGTATTGATAGTATTAGTATGTTAGGAAGTTTTGTAGTTAAAATATTTTTTTTTTTTTTTTTTTTATTTTATTTATTTTTTTATTTTTTATATTTTTTTTTATCTATTTAAAATATATTCTAATTTAGTGCTATTATTTTTATGTTCATACGTAATTGTAGGTTATCAGCAGTGCTTTTTTTTTTTTTTCATATTTTTGTTTTTATATATATTTTTCCGTTGCGTATGTTTTTGCAAGCTCAAACTATTTATTACTGAGGATTTCCTAACACAAGTAGAAGTTCTATTTCATCACAAAATTTTTTCCCGTGTTGAATGTTTTTTTTTTTTTTGTTTTTTTCCGCGCGCCAGAGGATCTTAGGGGGTCACAAGGCTCGCTTTCTTCCTTTTTATATTAATTCCTGTATAATATTAGAGCCCTCTGAGGGCCTTTAGGATTGGACTTAAAGTAGGTAGGGTCCCCTCGAGGTGAAGAATCTCGTTTTTGGGTATTTTTTTTTTTTCGATTTTTTTTTTTTTCGTTATTTTATTGGCTGTAACAAAAGCGGCTTTAAATATCTAGCTGAGGTCTTTCTTTTGTTTTTGGCCCTCTCTATAAATTTTTTTTTTTGGTAATTCACTATGTACCCCAACCCCCTCACAGTTTAAGGAGGTCCTTTTTGAAGGACCCCACTTGCGCCAGTGGGTCCCTGCTCGTGCTTCGGCGCCAGTTAAGGAGCCCAAGGAATAGGGCTTTCCAAAAAGTTAAAGTTGGGGGAGGGGTGGGTGGGAGGGGGGGCCGCCACCTGGCACCACCACCCAACCCCCCCCCACCCCACACCCACCCGGGGGGAAAGTTGGTGGTTTGGGGGGGGGTTGGGTGTTGGGTGGGTGGGGGGCCCCCCCCACCATTGGGGGGGGGGTGGGGGGGGGGGGGTTGGTTGGGGGGGGGTTTGGGTGGGGGGGGGGCCACCCCCCGCGGGGGGCCAGCGGCGGCCCCATTTTTTTTTGCAACCTGTAAAGATCCAATAAAAATAGTTTTTTCGCTTGAATAATATTTACCAGTTATTTACCGTTCAATGTCAAAAATAGACTGACTTTATCATTAACTTAAACTAAGCTCTAAGCTTCTACATTGGTCTAAGTGATTTCATAATTGCTGACACTGCTCTTCCCACGATTGGCCACAATAATGTTTTATCGCTTGCGTGGCGAACCACACGACTAGCATTTTGTCCGCATATCATATCGCTTACGCTGCAGTTCCCATGGATTGCATTTTGTCTGCTTACGCAATATGATATCGGATCAATTACCTACGTTGGCTTTGCTTGTGTTTGTTGAAGTATGGTGTCAGCACATTCTTACAAGTAAGTGTGTCTGCCCCCTTGTTAAATTATATAATATAGCTGCAAACAACGGATATAAAAAAGCACTAATAGATAAGCTCAGAAGGACAAATGGAGAACCAAAAAGAAATAATGAAAAGGAAAATAATAGCTGGACGACTATTACATGTACTGGAAAAGCAACATATGAATTGGCAAACTTCTTTAAAAAATACAACATTAACACAGCATTCAAAACATCGAACAATCTATGGCGAAAACTAAGAACTAACACTAACTCGGAGGATCCGTTAGCAGTCACGGCATATACAAGCTTACCTGCGTATGCCAGCATAGTTACATAGGACAAACAGGACGGCAAATAAGAACGAGGTTCAGAGAACATATTAGAGATTACAACAAATAGATACGGAATCCAAAAATTATACCCGAGTCTAACTTCGCGAATCACATGGTCTAGAATGAATGTTCCCCAGCAAAACATCAATAAAACAGTTAAGGTTCTTCAATATAAGCAAAAGGCCGACGTCTCAACGTACTCGAAAACATGAAAGTCTACAACAGAAAACATTCGACGATAGAATAATAAATGAACAGATAAACACAATTTCTGACACAACATTCGAGCCTTTAAAACTTGTTTACAAGAAACAATTAATCACACAGGTACAACAGACAAACACACAACAACAAATAACACAAAACAATTAACACACCAAAACAACAAACCCACAAAGAAGGTCAAACTACTAAAATTAAGGATTTATACCTTCCCCATTCAGCCACACAAATCGATTAGTAAACCACCCTCAGTCTGAATGAACACACAGCACATACACATAACTAAATATACACAAGCATCTTGTAACTACGAACTATAAATACAGGAGAAACGACGACAAGAGATCAGAACGAAAATAGACACTGATGATGGCACACGCCGAAACCGGTTTGTCCCAAAACTAAATTTGACAAGGGATGACGGAAAATCGTTCCAATATACATCTTTTTTCCACCCTGTCGGAAAATCAACAAAACAAGATAAGATAGAAAAATTCCTATTTTTTAAAGAAAAATATTGATTTTTTTAGTAAAGGTATAGACTTGCTATCGAAAACTATCTATTTGTTATCGAAAACTTATCGGTTATCTATAAACAAGAATATCGATTTATTACCGAAAAATATATCGAATTTTTTATCGGTAATACCGATAAATCGATATATTTTCGATAAAAAACCGATAACTCATCGATTATTTATTTATATAGAATTTTTCCTATAAGAGTACGAAATTTTCCAATAACTTCTCGGTAGTAAATAGATATTTTTTGGATAAAAAATCACTAACTTTTGGATGACAAATCGATATTGTTTGGATAACTTTTCGATTACAAATCATTATTTTTCATTAAAAAATCGATAATAAAATTATATTTTTTCAATTTTTGTTGTTATATCGGCCTACTAATTGTAAGATTGCGAGTTTGAATCGAGCTCAAGGCCTAACAATAATTATTTCATCATTATAAAAAAAACGTTTCTTTCTTCTATTCTAATTTAAAATTTTTTCAATTAAGAAAAAAATATATCATAACAATAATAATGATAAAATAATATTGTTAGGCCTTGAGCTCGATTCAAACTCGCGATCTTACTATATTTTTTCGATAAGTTAGGATAGGTTGATCTAGCCGATCTGTGAGGGCCTCACATAGACTGAATAAGTTCATAGTTTTACCGAGATCGGCCATGGAACCAACATGTAGGATGCCCAGGCAAATCTGGCCCAAGTAGGACGAAAACAGATTGCAATCGGTGATACAATAAATCGTCTTTATATTAGACCATTAGAGGGTCTCCTAACAGATCTCTGTCTTATGGGCGCCCCACGGCGCCCATATCGACCTGCAAACAAATGACTTATGCCGCAACTGCAGGGACGAGAAGGAGATAGAGCATTATATATGCCATGTCCCCACCCTGTCGAACACCAGATACCGATATCTCCACAGACACTCCTTTGGATGCCTTGCGGAGTTAGAATCCGCAAATATAAACGACATTCTGCGCTAATTAGACAAACGCGCTAGATTAGCTTCATGGGTGTATGAACCATTTTCGACAAAAAGGAAACAAGGGTTTCTTCATGGTATCACAACGTGCCACAATGGCCTATATGAGGACTCCGATTGGCAGCGGAGACGGCCACATAAATCTAACGTAAACATATAGTGTTTGTTTAACGCCCAACTTGAATAACCCTATCAAAACCTGAACCTATGTTATACAATAACTCTGTCCTCTTGGAAAATTTTAGGTTCTTTCTAGGACCTTTGCCACTTGCTGCTTCTAGATCTGACAGTTGTAGCACTCCTAATAGCTGGAGTCATAACTTGGCATTCTCAGAGAAAAAAACGTGCTCGACCGTTTCCTCCTCCAACCCGCACGTCCTACATCTGCTATCACTGACCATGCCTAATTTAAAAGCGTGTGACGCCAGAAGGCAGTGTCCAGCTAGAATGCACGTCATAAGCCTACAGACCTCTCTTTTTATTGGTAGTAGGAACTTTTAATCCAAGGGTGTAAGACCTACACATGATCTTCGACACTTCCCAGCCACGCGCTTAAATCCATGTCTTACCCGTTTCGTCTATCATTTGCAACTCTCGTCTTCTCTATATACCTCCCAATATATTGGGCCATCGACGGTGGCTCAGCCGTTTTTTCTTTCCCGTCCATTTCCATATGCCCTGGAACCCAGCATAAATGTACGAATCTCAATATCTCGACTCTTTCTAGGAATTGCTGCCTTCTAACACATTTTTAGATGTTGTGCTATGCGAGATTATTGCCTTAATTGCTACTGCTTTGGTTACGGCTTCTACTTTCGACTGAAAAACGCTACAGTGATCTGGCAGCTTGTAGGATCAATTTATTTCCGGATCAGCAAAGTATACCGCAGACCTTACTCCTTCCGTTACTTTGGAACAAGTCTTTCTTGCTTCATGTATAATATGGTTTTGCTGTATCCTTTGAATTTCTTCCGAAAGGGTTGGGACCTCCACATTGAATACAGCACCCTTCTTTGCCAAGTCATCGGTCTCTCGTTACTTTATATTCCTTTATGTCCAGGAATCGGTCTCTCGTTACTTTATATTCCTTTATGTCCAGGAACCCAGTGTAGACGTATGGTTTGGCTTGAGCGAAGTCTCTCCAATATTTGTTTGCATTTCAAGACACTTTTTGATGAAGTGGTGTGTAAGATTATTAGCGCAATGGCCGCCTGACTTTTAATATATTGTAACGAATTTAGTGTAGTTCCTCTTAGTTGCAACCTTCTTCTAACGTTCGAATCACTAAACTGTTGAATAAATAACTCCAATATTCAATAATGCAATATGGCCTTTATTAAATAACACTTCTATTTCTCGACAGATAGCGTGCTTAAATCAAACTGAATACTGATTGCTCATCTTTCGCCCTTTTATACTCTTCGATTTCCTCGTTTGCATATTTCTAGGCGATTCTATAATTTACTATCAGCTTTAAATTTACCAGCTATAAATACAGATGCACGTTTCTCATATGCGCGTGTATATGTGAGTGATACTTGCACAGATTATTGCCTACTTTTGGGAGTATCTCAGATATATGCATGTGTTTGTGCGTTCCCCTCCGCTGCTTGTATGGACAATATGGGTAGACATAATGTTGATTTGTTGATGTGCATACAAGTCACTGCTTAGTATCGGCTTAGAGATGTGAATATCACTTAGTGTTATTAATATTCGTCACAATATGTATATATATTGACGTGACTGCAGCTTAAGCATGCTTCCTCTATAGTTTCTGCTGCTTTCTTGCAGCCTGTAGGATCTACTTATTTCTGTTTCAACACAGTAAACAGCATATCTATCCCTTTCCGTTATGGTCATATGAAGAAGAAAGAAGGTAAAGAAACGAAAACTCGAATCATGGTGTTTAGTTTGTGATGGAGAAATGCCTACGCTGCCAAATCAACCAAGCTACTGCTCTGTTTCATAATCAAAAAACATGAAGCCAAATCAACCGACAGTAAATATATGCTATGCACTTTTCGCCATCCCACCCTCACTAGGGTAGGCAACTTGTCGTTGGTGTGAGGGCTTAGCCGAACTCCATAGCGCCCGACTATGAGGCGGAGCTGTTTAGGACTGACATCTACGCCGTTTCGCCTCATAGGAGGGCGGCGGGATATCGGTGACCAAGAACTGCCAACCCCCTAACCCAGGGTGTTATGCGGACCGTGCCTATTGGGCAATTTGCAGCCAGGGGATAAATGCGGCTGTATTCGAACGGAGCCTTCCCGATACCGGGCCACCTCGGGAAGTATTTATGGCCTTACCACAGTAAGGGGTGCTGCTGTGGCGGTCGGTTCTTTCCCCGTATATAATACTGGACCGCTGAGCCCGCCTTGTTGGGCAGGTGGTCGTACGACCAAGATGAACGACTCATTACCTAATTTTAATAAGGACGGTGTAAAGAGGAGGACTGAGTCGCAATCCAAGGACGACAAATACGAATTAAGCGATACGTCGGACTCGGGGAGCGATAGTAGTGCTGATTCAATGAACTCCGTGTTGGAGAAGCACACTAATGAAAACGGAGTAGAAGAGTGGAGAAGGGTACGGAGCAGAGGAAGTAAAAGAGCTCTCTCGGAGTACCATGCAGCACTAAGAATTGTACAACGCTTGGGAGCAGTGGTCGACCCAACAGAAGTGGAGATCGAGCGCTTGGAATGGGCCCATGAGGCGGTAGAAGTAGGTCGAAGGCAGCTCAAAAGGCTTGCTGTGAGAAACCCTCGGTTCTGCAACCGGTACGAGGAGGAAGAAGCGTCGAATGGCAGAATGAAGAGGCAACGTTTGGCGGAAGGCGACAAGCCTGCTTTCAAGAGGCATAAAGGACCCAGTCCTAGAGGCGCGTGGCAGGGCAGTCGCATAGACAAGACAAGTAGGCCCAAAGCTGTAAGACAGATGGGCCCCAATAGCGAGGGAGCAACTACCTCGAAAGCTGCGAGTCAGAGGGAAGTTCCAACTACGGAAGTAGGCGATAAGCCAAAGGGAGATAACGCTAAGACTCCGGCTTTCTCGGAGGTGCTAAAGCGAGTTAACGCTAAGACTCCGGCTCTCTCGGAGGTGCCAAAGGGAGATAACACTAAGACTCCGGCTTTTCCCCGAAAAGATGAGTGATGTGGCAAAGCAGTCACTGACTGTGGCGCTGGTTGATCGTAGCAGTCCTTTCGGATAAATGACTACTGAAAGGTGGAGATCTGTGAAAGGAAGCTTATTAGCTTAATGCTTAAGATGATGCGGGAACAACCAAGTAAGCCCCTTCCAAATAAGTCCTGGTTTTTTGATAGGGTTTTTCAGTTTGGTCGTAAAACAAACTTCTGGTAACACTACGGACTCAGTCAGTCTATGTGAGTTCCTCATGGGCCCTGCCAGTTCAACTTAACCTAACCTAACCTTCGCCATCTAAAACTGAATCGTGGAATTAGGGCTCAGTTAAGTCTGTTAAAAGCTGTTCAGTAGTGTGAAATTTTACTTGTCCCTAGTCAGCCTCTTGGTTTTTGTATATCTCTTGGAAATATTTCCTAACAGCTTGCATTTCCCTTACTTCTCAAATATTTACAAAGCATAATATCCCGGAAGCTGATCTTATCACGTGCTGGCCATTAAATGTTTCCCATATTCAATTGCTTATGACAAAAACTGTAAAGCGAAACCCCATCTCAATTCAACGCCTAATCAAATAACGCCACCCAACAAACTGCACCGTACCACACACGTCCTAACAACTTTACAACTTCTATTTACAGTATTTTTATTTTGAGGTACTTTATTACAATTTATACATACATACTTACATGCGTTAATATGTAATCAAGTTTGTGTAGTATCATTTGGCCTATGTAAACTGTCGCCCAGCTGTTGTTCCCGCACCATATTTCTCTTCTTCTTGGTTACAATGAAAATAAACACCAAAAACTTGCATTTAAGTTAATGGCCTCTGGACCACGATATCCTGAATATCATGAATAGCTTAGCGATTTGTAGCCTTTATAGCTACAACAAATAGTTAAAATTAAGTGGAAAGAGCACATTCATGCGCAGGATAGAGCGGTGCAGTGATAGTAGATATTGATCCCGTAGTTTCGGGATATTATTGGCATAATTTTTATGTTTAAATATCTTTGCACACGATATGGGGGAATCCTGAATGTAAGCGTAGTCTTGGTGAGAGGTATGCTATGTGGGGGATACCTGTAGGAAGTAAATGTAGGCGTAGTGTGTAAGATTGGTGTATGTACTGTATGAGTTATGCAATTTTTATCGAAAAGTTTTGGATTTATCATCGAAAAAATATCGATATGTTGTCAATATTTTCTCGATTTGTTTTCGGAATGTTACCAGTTTCTTAACGGAGCGGTATCAAAAATGTATCGATTGTTTATCGAAAAATTATCTATATATCATGAAAAGGATATATTTTTTCTTTGGGAAACTTATAGATATGTTATCGGAGTGTTACCAATTTGTTATAGCGTGTTATGGAAAAGTTATTGATTTCGTTATCCAAAATGTATCGATTTGTTATCAAAAAGTTATCGATTTCGTATCGTGTTACCAATTTGGTATCGACATGTTATCGATTTGTTAACTATGAGCCATCTTTGTTTCTTTGTTATGATACAGATACCTATAAAATTTAATATAAAATCGATGACAAATGTGGTACCCTTCTATGAGAAGCCGATAAGAAACCTATCGGTCGTTTTAGAATTTTTTTTAAGCAATCTCCACCCAAACAAAATTTCCTAAAAACGAGGAAAATAGCTCTTAAAATAAGGAAAAGTGACATATAATATTTCACCATAGAAATCTTTCTCTAAATCTGGACAAGTAATTTTCTTAAAATTAAAACTTTTTCCATCCTTTTCGAACAGCGTTTTATAATTTTTCAACGGATTTTTTATCGTAAAGCTATCGATATCATCTCTGTACCGAGTCTGCAACGTTATCTGCACCAACTCGGCACCGATTTCACCATCAACTCGACTACTATGCATCGTCCCTACAACGAATTTCCACAGTTTCTGTACATACGGATGCTGCACACGTTTCTGATCCACTCTGCACGGCCTCTAGAACTATGTCTGCATCGGTTTCTGCATAAGCTCTGCGCCAATGTGGTAGAAATACTATGCAGCGCAAAATCGACGCAGTCGGCGTGTGTATTACGTCGTGTATGCAGCACTTCTGCACTGATCCTGCGTCATTTTCACCACTTCTGCATTAATTCTGCGCCGATTCTGCACTACTTTTGCGTAGATTCTGGGCAGATTATGCACCACTTCTGCACTGATTCTGCACCAATACTGCGCAGATTCTGCACAACTTCTGCGTTTATCCTCCGTGGTTTCTGCACAGATTCTGCACCACTGCTGCATTAATTCCGCACTGCCAACTTCTGCATTAATTCTGCGCCGATTCTGCACCACTTCTGCATTAATTCTGCGCCAATTCTTCACTGCGCGGATTCTGCGTGGTTTCTGCGCAGATTCTGCACAGCTTCTGCATTAACTCTGCGCCAATTCTGCATCGATTCTGCGCAAGAGTTTAATGCAGAAACCACGCAGAATCTACGCAACGCATAATCAATGCAGAAGTGGTGCAGACTCTGCGCAGAAACCACGCAGAATCTGCGCAGAGCAGAATTGGCGCAGAATTAATGCAGAAGTTGTGAAGAATCTGCGCAGTATTGGTACAGAATCAATGCTGAAGTGGTGCAGAATCTGCCCAGAAATCCGCGCAGTACAGAATTAATGCAGAATCTACGCAGCGCAGAATCTGGCAGATGGTGCAGATCAGCAGAAGTGGTGCAGAATCTGGACAGAAATCACGCAGAATGCGCGCAGTGCAGAATTAATGCCGAATCTGTGCAGACGACGCAAGATCTGCGCGAAGTGGTGCAGAAACCACGTAGAATCTGTGCAGTATCGATGGATAATCTTATAGTTTGCTCTGGAGTTCTTCACGCAGAGCCATCGTTGTCTAATACTAGGTGTATTGACCACTTGATCCAGTACCCCTGAAAATAGATGTGCGTTGCACTCGCAAGTAAGATAGGTCCTAAAAAGTTCAACCAAGCTTTAAGCTTTTAACTTTTAACTTCGGGATCCCGATTTTATCAGCCGCAATGCATCCGTTCAGTTCTTTCACATGTTCATTTAGTTGTATATGAATTGATAATTGTCCTAGCAGCTGCTGACTTTTGCCAATCATTCTCTTATTGAGCCCTTCTCATCTTATTCGCTAGTGGTTTTTGCCTTTGCTGCCTGCAGTTGCCACCTTTTAAATTGTTGGTCTGAACATTTCAACCGGCAGCTGTTTGTTGAGTTTTATTGACCTTGTTTGTAGCCTTTTGGCGTAAAGCAAATCCTGGTTGGCTGACTTTTTCCTTCATTATCCTTCATAGCTATGTTTACACACACACATATGTGGACATACCTGGCATGTATTAATGCACATATTTACTTTGCGATTATTAATAGTGTTGTTTGTCTGTTTGCCTTTTACGTTGCGTGTTTATGTTGGCCATGTGTCTGTCCAATTCGTTTGTGTCCTGCTGCTATTGTTCTTAATAATAGTTTGTACGATTCATACCGCTGGTCTTGTAATTGCGTTCGCTGGTGCCGTTGGTAAGAGACCAAAACCGCAAGCTGACTAACTGACTTCCTTCTTTTCTTCCTTGCTTCCTGTCTCCCGCTTAGAGGTTCATATTCCCTATCGTGCATAATTGAGGTGAAAGTCAAATATGCAACTGTGAATTATAATGATGCCAATTTTCATGTTAAAAAGTGTTTGTGCAACACTTCCTGCAGGATATCTCAAAAAAAGAACAAAATGAAATGTCACACAATTTGCTCCAAAATTCAATAAGTTGTCAAATTGACAGCTTAATCGAATCTTCGTCTAAAAACATGACACAATGAACAACACTGAAATTATGTGTTTGGGAGCACACATGATCTCTGTGTAGAGACACTAACTGGAAATAGAACTCGAATGTTGTTGTAGCATGGTAACAAACTTTGCAGCAAACGACGTGGCACCCCTTGGCGGACACGCAGAACATAGACTGAAAGTATACATAGTGTTACCAGCCCGTAGACGCTCCAGTCCGCTTTGGATAAATCAAAAGGGGACAGGTATTGTATTTACATATATGATTCATCAAGCAGGAAAACTTGTGTTTAAAGACGCGGGGTTGAAAATTTTTAAAATCATGTGCATATCACAACACCTAAGGATCATAATGGACATATTACTTGAAACTGCCTTCTGGCGTCACGCACTTATATAGCGCGGGCTACCGCCAAATTCCAACAATCGCTAACCCTAAAACTCAATTGCCAAAAAGTCGAAAACAGTAGCAAGTGCGCAGAAAAGTATGCTGCATTTAGAACCATATGGTCATAAGGAATAACCGCCTAAGTCCTATGTAAAATTATTGGAGTTAGGCTGTTATTCTTTGTCATATGCTACTAAATGTTGCATACTATCTGTGCACTTGTTATTGTTTTAGATATTATTGGCGATGGAGATTTAACCTTGGCGAAGGTTGGAATTCGTGGCAGTACACACCAACCTCCATTAATATTTAAAACTCGCATCTTGTTGGAATCAGTAGTGGAATTCACTAACTTATAACGATGCGATTTGTCGAGATTTTAATTAACGATTGTGTCCCTTGCCTTATCGATTGTACTATTCACTAACTTAGTTTTAACGACTCGAAATAAATGGCATCTAAAATTTCGTTTTAATAGTAGAAAGGTGGCAGCACAGCATAACGAAACCTAAAAAATGCGAAAAGCACAAAATGAATGCCAAAAATAAATAAATTCCGTATACTAACTGCTTTTAAAAGTCATTATTATGCAAGTTTTTACTTATTTTAACAAAAGGTAAATCTCTTGATATCGCAGTTATTCTTGTACCCCTTAAATTGACCATCAAGTTGAGAAATAATATCATGAGCCAAGTCTGGGGTTAGTCGGTACAGCTTTCGAAACTCCGTTGCATTCAAGTGGAATATGTTATCTACTTCTCTAAGAAGGTGTCTGTCCACTGGCGATGGACTTAGTAATTCTTCTTCTTGTGATAAAACGTACACCAAGTACTCAAATGCCATTTGATTTACAAATAAAGCAGCTTTTCGTGTTTGAAAGTATTTAATTAAAGTTCCGATTTTTTTTTAGCTAAAATTGACAGAAATATTAATTTCGTGATTTTTAAACGCAGCCAATTTACTTGCCGTTTATTTAACAACACAGCTGATCGTCGATAAACAAATATCGATACAAAATAGTTACCGAATAACGAAATCGTCATAGTTATCGATTCGCAGATAAAGCGATGACAAATGTTGTTAAAAAAGTTAGTGAATTCAACTACAGAACTGATTTAATACTTTCCTCAAGTAAGCCTTTGTATATACATATGTACGTATACGTAAAAAAAATTAAGAAAATTTTTATACAAATTGAGAAAAGATACAACAATTAAAATTTTCGATATATTTAGTAAGATTCTCTAACATTTCAAAATATTAACCACCAGTTTATACACTGCTGAAAAGGCAAAAATGCCTTCTTTCTTACGACGTACATGTCAGTTTTGTTGGTAGACTTAACAGGAATAAAGTTATAGGCCAATATATAAGTCAATCTATGGAAGAGGTTACGGTCGCGACAAATTTAGACACAAATAAAATAAAATCATCAAATTTTAAGAAAAAAAATTTTATTTTTTTCAAGTACACATAAATATATTGTAACGAATTAGGGAAACTCCGCTTATTTCTACTAACGTTCGTATCGCTAAACTGTTGAATAAATAACTCCAATATTCAATAATGCTAAATGATCTTTATTAAAGTACTTCACAATAACACTTATACTTCGCAACCAATAGCGTGCTTAAATCGAACTTATTGCCATGCCTCAGCTTGCGCTCTTCTATACTCTTCGATTTCCCCGTTCGCATACTTCTAGGCTTTTCTAGAATTTACTACTTAGTTACCAGCTATAAATACAGCTATAAACTACGTTTATGCTTCTCATATTGCCTATATGACACTGCTTTATTTTCGTGTATTTTTTCTGTATCTTATATCTTCAATTTTTTGTCGCACTCCCTCCTAATACGGCTTCAGTAATGGTGTAAGTGTGTAAACTATATTTCAAAAAACTAACAAAATACAAGGAAAATACAATCTAGTTTATTAAAAAGAAACGAGCCAGTTTGTACTTCGATTTTTATTTCTGATACATTCTGATATTTTTTTCCGACACATGAAAATTTTGTTTTTAGTTTAAAAATTTTGTGCATAAAAACACAATTAAAATCAACTTTCTTGTGAAAAAAGTGAACCATTAGAGACCGAAAAAATTTTCGCGTGTTATTTGCATTGTTTTTATTGTTAAAATAAAATAAAATAAAAATAAAATGTAAAACATAAACAACAACATGTCAAACTCACTAATTTTGGGGGAATAGTGGTCTCGCTTTTTCATGATAGAAATTGTTTTTGTGCTTTGAAGTTCCGATAAAGTTTCGTCAGTTTTTTAGCTTGGAATCCAAGCAAAAATAAAGTAGTGTCATATATACTTATGCGCGTGTATATGTGAGTGATACTTGCACAAATGATTGCCTACTTTTGTGAGCATCTCAGATAAGATATACGCATGTGTTTGTGCGTTCTCTCCGCTGCGTGTACGTACATATGTGTAGACATAATCATTTATTTGTTTATGTAGATACAAGTGACTGCTTAGTATCGGCTTAGAGATGATAGTATCCCTTAGTATTGCTAATATTCGTCACAATATTAATACATATTGGGATTGTTGGAAAGAGGATGAATTGTTTTATTAATACATTTCTTCAAACAAACAAAAATAACTCATGAAAATGTGTAGAAGCAATTTCAAAATTACCCCTCAAATGGGACGTTACAAATGAATTTCGGCAAAAAGTACGAACTGACGTCTCTTATTATATCTATCCTCTCTTACGATAGTAGTCACTTTGAAAATCAGGTGATCCATTCTATTTGTTATTTTGACGTCTATCACACTTGTCATATCCACAATGACACTTATACTGCTACAATCAGACAAATTTTGTAGGCTGTGTTGTTTTGATTTCGAATTCAAAACTTATAGAAAATGGGCAAATTATTGACATCAAACAATTTTTATAAAGCACAGATTAAATCTGTAATTTTTTTTACTTTTTATTAAATTGAAGTAAATACCACTTTTAGTTTTTTACACCACTCAATTTAAATCGAAATTGCCTCAATATATTTTTCTGTTTGAACATAGTATTAGCCTTTTCAGCTTTTATTTTTTATCCATCTAACCGTTTTTCTGAAAAAATTCTGGCAAAACTGTTAGCGATATCGGTTTTTAAAGGTTTTATTTATGTAGCTTGACTTAACAGGACAGGCGAACAGTATTTTGTAATTGAAATTTAAGTAACTTCCCGATAAGTTAAAAGCTTGAAACTTGGAATATAGTTCAGCACCCGATAACAATGCAATAATAAGAAAAAAACTACGATAGGTGGCGCGTGGTTCGAAATATTTCAAAAAATCGTATTTGTGGTCCGATTTGGTTCATATTTGGAGCACATAATACTGTGCCGAATGTTAGCATCACTAGGCTGTTAGTATCGCAACAACGAAACACAGCAAGCGGCAACACTTATGTACAAGGCAACGAAGAGATATCTCACACATACACACGGATATGGCTATAAGATAACCATTAGCTAAAGATATACATGTATATAGCTGGAAATCAAGCATAAGATACAATTGTTCGCGAAATGAGTAGACCTTAGGAGAAATGGGTGAACAAGAAAACCAAGAGTATAAAAGCAAACAACACACCAAATTGGCAATTTATACAAGTTGGGCAATTTATTACGAAATTTATCATATAATAAATTGTAATAATAAATTTGCAATTTAAAAAAATTGCGTAATAAATTGTTTCAAACTGCAAATGCAACCTTGCGAAGTGTGTTTATTGAGTAGATTTAAACGTCAGTTACGCATCACAATTCACACACACAAGATTGCGCATTGCGCATGTAAACAAAAGATCAGCTGTTTTTTATGGGAAATTTTTACGTAATTTTCGTTTAGCTCTTATTTTTTCTGTCTTTCTTTCATTCGCTCAAGCAGTCAAGTGTAACGTAGAAGCGCAGAACGAAGCAATTTTGCACTCGTGAATGCGCAATCTTCTGTGTGATTTGTGGTTACGCATGGCTCAACTATCCTCGTGTTCCAATGACACATGAACCAGATACGGATAGAGATTTAACATGCAAATTCAACAACATGAACCATATGGAACACATTGTTTTTTCATTTGCATGTTAAATCTCTATCCGTATCTGTTTCATGTGCCATTGGAACACGAGGTATAACGGATTTTGATTTCATTGGATTTGATCCTCCATTCTTTCAGTCAATGGGTAATTTTATTTAAAATTCCTAGGAGCTTGAGTGAAGCACGCTAGGGTTAGGGTCAACGGCCAGCACCGCAGTATCATCGGCAAACGTGCCTATAGTGACGCCTTCTGCTATTGGGAGGTCATACATGTAAAGTAGATAAAGTATTGGGCCCAGTACACTGCCTTGCGGGACGCCTGCTAAGCACTCATTAAGGGAGTTCCAGTTTTCTGCTCATAAATGTCAATGCAAAATCACTATTAAAATACAAAAAAAATTATTATAAAAATAAATTTTAATTTTTAAAATTAAAATATTTACCAAGCAGTAGCTAACGCTTTGTTTCAAAATCAACCATTCAGCCAAAATATCAGATGTAGAGGCAGAAGATCCTCACTTTAGTCCACAAAGGCATCACAAAAACTCTTGCTGACGTAATGTGTTGATCAGCTGTGACACTCGTTGTCGTATCCTTGTGATATTTGCATTAAAATGATCCTGTTGCCAAACAAGGATTCCGGCACTATCTCTATTAAATGGCTGCCTTTCATATAGTTTAAAGCCTCTGGCGTTATGTTGTGCTCTAAAAAAAATAGAAATAACAAACCAATTTTATACACTTATGGAATGTAAATGAGACTTTTTAAAAACATACAGTGACTGATTATTAAATGTGCAAAATTTATTTCATAAAACCTAATGAAAAGTGTGACGAATTCTGAAAGTTCAAGTCACTATCACAAAAAATTTTCACTTTACTTGTTGAACTTACAAACAAGTATAATAAGCATGATTCAATCACAAGAGGTTTGCTCGACCGACAAATTTTTTGACAATTGCAGCCATTTTGCTCCCAAATCGAATTGACATCCGTTAACTGTGTTGTTTCTTTGCGATTTTTCGAAAAATATTAGTAGTAGAAATAGGAAGCAATCAGTTTACAAATACCCGATAAGTACTGAAGTACATAATTCCTTAGAAACATTTATTTTAATTTTATGATGAATTTATTACTATGCCATGATCTATTAGTGTGGCTGAACATAGGTTTTATGAAAAGTACGGACACCAGGGAATCGTGCACTTTCGTACACCTATGAACATACGAAACCTAAACCACTACAAAATTCATCGTTCAACGTCAAAAACTCGACTAATAAATCGATTCACGTAAAAATGTCATTAGTAAATAATGGAGATGCCATAACGAAATATTGGTACATTGAGCATGTTAACTTATTCATTCGGTATGTTCGGAACATTCGTCTCCATTTAAAAATTTGGGGAATCGGTTTATATTTTGAATATTATGTATATTCGGACCCCGTGAGGTAGTATCAAAGGAACGTGTCACGAATATTCTAAATTAACGTTTTATCCGGAATACTTCCATGAATACTTAACGTAAAAGAGCTTTCGGAAATGTCAGAATAAAAAGGTAAATACTCCCTGTGTATCAGGACCGCATAAAAGCTGAATTCTTCTGTCAAAATCAAGACCGGAATATAAAGTTCTAAGACAATAAGCCATTTTCTTTTATTTTTTTTTGTCAGACCATGTCGGCTCCGTTTTTAATATTGTCCTATCTCAAAATATTTTTCAAAAGTTCCCATTTCATGATTTGTCACAAAAATGCCCTATATTAGAATTAGGTAGCAGAACCCCTGACAATGCTTTTCATTAACTCCCTCTTATGTCAAAATGCATTGAACTTATGCTCATATATGGAGTTTTAAGCTATTGCATAGATTTTATCGCGGGCTTGGCGACTAAATCAAGGCTCGAAAAGGTTCGAAAAGGCTCGTAAAGGTTCGGTGTTAGCAACAGGCCAAATACATAAATTGGATCTCTATCATCAACAGCGGTGGGCACCACTACATTTACACGGTTACCAAATTGAGAGTGGGTTAGTAAACACGAACGCGTAGCGAGCACGAAAGCAAAATCAATTATTAGTTTGACATAGTACAGGTCTACAAGTAGGATATGTAGCAGCACGCACATACACAGCCACGCTCGCCTGATAAAATGCTGGTTCTTGTTCGTATTTTTTGTGGATGTTATTTGGCACTGTTGGACTTCTTAGGTTCAAGAAAAGGGTAGTAGCTGCTAACGAAAACTGCGTAAAATTTTTATTGTAAAATTACAAAGAAATGTCCTTATTTACTTTCAAACGAGTATTTAATTACATATCTCTTTAAATCCATATGTTTTGGACAATTTTAATTAACAAATTGTGATACTTTATTACCGGGGACGATTGCTAAAACACGACCAAAACCGTCGGGGGAGGTATTAATAGACGCGGTTTTGCCTCGCTTCCAATAAATTGAATACTTTTTCGCCTTTGGACTATTGATAACAGGACAAAACGCGTCTCTTCATTTCTCTTTCCACATTTTTGGACGGGTTATTGTACTAGACCTCGGTTTAAAACTGTTTTCGCGGAGAACTTTTGAACGGGTAGAAAAACTTAGCACCCGTGTTTGTATTCTTAATACTGGAATAACTACGCGTCCTCGGATACCCTATTCAAGACTTTTGTGTAATTTTTCTGTAGAACCCATATATGTGCACTACATTTTCATACTAAATTCGTTCAAAAAAATTTACCATCACAGCAACCCATATCTGATATTCCGCTCTTTTTTTGTTTCCCTGCGTCGCTTTCAACGACAGCAACCCCGGTAATTTTGACACTAAGTTCAGTGTCAAACGCATGTTCTACGCACGTTCCACTGAGTTCCACAATTGTAAACCTGTACTATGTTACTATGTTAGTTTGATTTCAATGCTTGAACGGTAAACACGTGTCACACGCACTCTTTGGTACTCTGTTTTAAGCGCGCGTGCGACTCTTCCTCACCGTACAACCATCGAAATCAAACTAAAAGAGCTGTCGTTGATTTCACGAAGTAGCCATTGTGCTATCGCTTATCGTATACATATATGGTCGCTTACAAGCCAACCTAATAAAAACCGCACTGCGTTTTTTTAGTGCACGCAAAACACAACCGGCGTTTTTTGCCCTAACCCAAATAAGCATGCGTTGCGACAATGTAAAGCATGGGTGCAAACGTCAAATCTAAATGTCACGCAGAACAAAAAATTGGAAATCGAGTTAGGTTTTCACGCACCAAATTCAATTTGAGTGCTCTCATACAAGTGTATGTGCATGAGACATTTTTGACAGAAAATGACTTGCGTGCGTTTTATATTAGGTGGCTTGTTAGCAGGTGCTAAGCTCACGCCCACCCCGGATCATAAAGTTAAAGTTAAAGTTAAAGCTAAAGTGAATGTTAAAGTTAAAGCGAAAGTTAAAGTTAAAAATAAAGTTAAGTTAAAGTTAAAGTGAAAGTTAAAGTTAAAGTTAAAGTTAAAGTGAATGTTAAAGTTAAAGTTAAAAATAAAGTTACAGTTAAAATGAAAGTAAAGTTAAAGTCAAAGTTAAGTTAAGGTTATAGTTAAAGTTAAGGTAAAAGTTAAATTTAAAGATAAAGTTACAGTTAAAGTTAAAGTTAAAGTGAACGTTAAGGTTAAAGTGAAAGTTAAAGTTAAAATGAAAATTAAAGTTAAAGTCAAAGTCAAAGTTAAAGTTAAAGAGAATGTTAAGGTAAAGTTAAAGTTAAAAATAAAGTTAAAGTTAAAGTGAATGTTAAAGTTAAAGATAAAGTTAAATTTAAAGTTAAAGCTAAAGTTACAGTTAAAGTTAAAATTAAATTTAAAGTTAAAGTTACAGTTAAAGTTAAATTTAAAGTTAAAAATAAATTTAAAGTTAAAGTTTACAGTTAAATTTAAAGTTAAAGTTAAGGTTAAAGTTAAATTTAAAGTTAAAGTTACAGTTAAAGTTAAAGTAAAGTTAAAGTCTTAAGTGAATGTTAAAGTAAAGTTAAAGTTAAAATAAAGTTAAAGTTAAAGTTAAAGTTAAAGTTAAAGTTAAAAGCAAAGTTAAAGTTAAAGTGAATGTTAAGTTAAAGTGAAGTTTAAAAGTTAAAAATAAAGTTAAAGTTAAAGTTAAAATGAAAGTTAAAGTTAAAGTGAATGTCAAAGTTAAAGTTAAAGTTAAAAATAAAGTTAAAGTTAAAGTGAATGTTAAAGTTAAAGTGAACTTAAAGTTAAAAATAAATTAAAGTTAAAGTTAAGGCTAAAGTTAAAGTTAAATTTAAAGTTAAAGTTAAAGTTACAGTTAAAGTTAAAGTTAAAGTGAATGTTAAAGTAAAAGTTAAAGTTAAAAATAAAGTTAAAGTTAAGGCGAAAGTTAAAGTTAAATTTAAAGTTAAAGTTACAGTAAAGTTAAAGTTAAAGTGAATGTTAAAGTTAAAGTTAACAAGTAAGGAAGGCTAAGTTCGGGTGTAACCGAACATTACATACTCAGTTGAGAGCTATGGAGACAAAATAAGGAAAATCACCATGTACGAAAATGAACCTAGGGTAACCCTGGAATGTGGTTGTATGACATGTGTATCATATGGAAGGTATTAAAGAGTATTTTAAGAGAGAGTGGGCCATAGTTCTATGGATGGACGCCATTTAGGGATATCGCCATAAAGGTGGACCAGGGCTGACTCTAGAATTGTTTGTACGATATGGGTATAAAATGAAAGGTGTTACTGAGCATTTAAGAGGGAGCGGGCCTTAGGTCTATCGGTGGACGCCTTTTCGAGATATCGCCATTAAGGTGGGCCAGGGGTGACTCTAGAATGTGTTTGTACGATATGGGTATCAAATGAAAGGTGGTAATGAGTATTTTAAAAGGGAATGGGCTTTAGTTCTATAGGTGAACGCCTTTTCGAGAAATCGCCATAAAGGTGGACCAGGGGTGACTCTAGAATGTGTTTGTACGATATGGGAATCAAATGAAAGGTGTTACTGAGCATTTTAAGAGGGAGTGGGCATTAGGTCTATAGGTGGACGCCTTTGCGAGATATCGCCATTAGGGTGGGCCAGGGGTGACTCTAGAATGTTTGTACGATATGGGTATCAAACAAAAAGGTGTTACTGAGCATTTTAAAAGGGAGTGGGCATTAGTTCTATAGGTGGACGCCTTTTCGAAATATCGCCATTAGGGTGGCCAGGGGTGACTCTAGAATGTGTTTGTACGATATGGGTATCAAATGAAAGGTGGTAATGAGTATTTTAAAAGGGATAATCTTTAGTTCTATAGGTGGAAGCCTTTTCGAGATATCGCCATAAAGGTGGACCAAGGGTGACTCTAGAATGTTTGCACGATATGGGTATCAAACGAAAGGTGTTACTGAGCATTTTAAGAGGGAGTGGGCATTAGGTCTATAGGTGGACGCCTTTTCGAGATATCGCCATTAGGGTGGGCCAGGGGTGACTCTAGAATGTGTTTGTACGATATGGGTATCAAACGAAAGGTGTTACTGAGCATTTTAAGAGGGAGTGGGCATTAGGTCTATATAGGTGGACGCCTTTTCGAGATATCGCATTAGGGTGGGCCAGGGTGACTCTAGAATGTTTGTACGATATGGGTATCAAACGAAAGGTGTTACTGAGCATTTTAAGAGGGAGTGGGCATTAGGTCTAGAGGTGGACGCCTTTTCGAGATATCGCCATTAGGGTGGGCAGGGGTGACTCTAGAATGTGTTTGTACGATATGGGTATCAGATGAAAGGTGGTAATGAGTATTTTAAAAGGGAGTAATCCTTAGTTCTATAGGTGGACGCCTTTTCGAGGATATCGCCATAAAGGTGGACCAAGGGTGACTCTAGAATGTTTGTACGATATGGATATCAAACGAAAGGTGTTACTGAGCATTTTAAGAGGGAGTGGGCATTAGGTCTATAGGTGGACGCCTTTTCGAGATATCGCCATTAGGGTGGGCCAGGGTGACTCTAGAATGTGTTTGTACGATATGGGTATCAATGAAAGGTAGTAATGAGTATTTTAAAAGGGAGTAATCCATTAGGTTCTATAGGTGGACGCCTTTTCGAGATATCGCCATAAAGGTGGACCAGGGTGACTCTAGAAATGTTTGTACGATATGGGTATCAACGAAAGGTGTTACATGAGCATTTTAAGAGGGAGTGGGCATCAGGTCTATAGGTGGCCACCTTTCGAGATATCGCCATATGGTGGGCCAGGGGTGACCCTAGAATGTTTGTACGATATGGGTATCAAACGAAAGGTGTTACTGAGCATTTTAGAGGGGAGTGGGCATTAGGTCTATGGTGGAAGCCTTTTCGAGATATCGCCATTAGGGTGGGCCAGGGGTGACTCTAGAATGTGTTTGTATGATATGGATATCAAAATTAAAGGTATTAATGAGGGTTTAAAAGCGAGTGGCCCTTAGATGTATATGTGAAGGCGTTTCGCGATATCGACCAAAATGTGGACCAGGTGACTCAGAAAATCATCTGTCGGGTACTGCTAATTTATTTATATATGCAATACGCTAACAGTATTCCTGCCAGATTCCAAAGCGCTGTTGTTTTCGCCTTGTAGAACTTTATAATTTTCTTCTACTTAATATGGTAGGTGTCACACCCATTTTATAAAGTTTTTTCCAAAGTTATATTTTGCGTCAATTAATCAATCCAGTTACCATGTTTCATCCCTTTTTTCGTATTTGGTATAGAATTATGGCATTTTTTTCATTTTCGTAATTTTCGATATCGATAAAGTGGGCGTGGTTATGGTCGGATTTCGGCCATTTTTTATACCAAGATAAATTGGGTTCAGGTAAGTACGTGGACTAAGTTTAGTAAAGATATATCGGTTTTTGCTCAAGTTATTGTGTTAACGGCCGAGCGGAAGGCCAGACGGTGGGACTGTGTATAAAAACTGGGCGTGGCTTGCACCGATTCCGCCCATTTTCACAGAAAACAGTTACCGTCATAGAATCTATGCCCTACCAAATTTAGAAGGATTGGTAAATTTTTGTTCGACTATGGCATTAAAAGTATTCTAGACAAACTAAATGGAAAATGGGCGGAGCCACGCCCATTTTGAAATTTTCTTTTGATTTTTGTATTTTGTGGCATCATATCATTACTGAGTTGAATTTTGACTTAATTTACTTATATACAGTAAAGATATTAAATTTTTGTGTTAAAATTCGAATTTTAAAAAATAAAATGTGGGCGTGTTCTTCATCCATTTTGTTAATTTTATTTAGCACATATTATAGTAATAGTGTAACGTTCATGCCAATTTCATCATGATATCATATTCACAACGACTGCCACAACATACAGCTTGCAAAACTTTTAAAATTTACCATTCCTTGTAAAAGGGGTGGTTGCCACGACCATTGTTCCAAAATCTCTATAATTCCACTTCTGCGATCATAACGGTCAAACCATCTAACAAGTTTGACTATCGCTTTAGCCGCCTTTGGCAATGAATTATCGCATTTTTCGGTGTTTTCGAAATCGATATCGAGGATAAAAATATGGCGTGGTTATTAGTCCGATATCGTTCATTTTATAGCGATCTGAGATGAGTGCCCAGGATCTACGTAACCAATTTCATCATGATACTCAAAAATTTACTCAAGTTATCGTGTTAACGGCGGACGGACGACATGGCTCAATCAAATTTTTTTCGATACTGAGATTTTGATATAATGGAAGTATATATCTATCTCGATTCCTTTATACCTGTACAACCAACGTTTTACCAATCAAAGCTAATATACTCTGAAAGCTCTGCTCAACTGATATAAAAAATAAAGTTAAAAGTTAAAGTTAAAGTGAATGTTAAAGTTAAGTGAAAGTTAAAGTTAAGTTAAAAATAAGTTAAAGTTAAAGTTAAAAATGAAAAGTTAAAGTTAAAGTCAAAGTTAAAGTGTGTGTTCGTGGAAGGAGGAAATGCTTTATGCAATGACCGGGATATTACGCCTCACTGCGAGACTCTCCGAGTGTACGACTCCCTTCTCATGAAGGCCTACCCACTAAACCTAACGCCCACGGCCCGCGCAAAATCCCCGTACCTGGGACCACGTTTAGCATTACTTCGGTACGGGGCGCGCTACGTGAGCTCTATGGCTACTCTCTCGCTAATGGGCTAGGCATCCGTCTTCTCGTTACTGTCAGTATATGCCTCACATATGTGCTGACCGTATTTTCCCATCTGTCTCTTTGACAGGTCATGTTATTAATGACACTGCCCGGCATAGGTCGCCAAGTACCTCTTCTACCCTCCTCGCTGATGGGAGAAGTGCCTGCATTCGAGAAGGTGTGGCGTACATCGTCTATTTTCCCACAGTACAGGCAGCTCGGGCTACTCAACCTTACCCATTCTGTGTAGGTATTTGCGGAAGTAACCGTGTCCCGTTAGAACTGGTCAGGTAAAGTCTACTTCTCCGCGCGTCGCTTCAACCATAGATTCAGTTCCAGGGATTAGTCCTAGTCCACTTTCCTACGATGCTGTGCTCACTGATCTGCCAGCGTCGGATCGATTCTTATCGCGCCTGCATGGCAACAGCAGCTCTACTTGCTTGCGATCGTTGTCATATATTGTTTTTCTTTCCTCAACGAGAAGATATTCTGTATGGTTCCGCAACGACCAGGACAGCTTCAGCTGATACCGTGCGGTAAGCGAAGATATTCGCAGCGCCCCTCTGCGTTGGACCAGTGGTGAGGGCGACTCGGTTCTTCCGGTATTTCATGCGTTAAAAATAAAGTTAAGTTAAGTTAAAGTTAAGTGAAAGTGAAAGTGAAAGTGAAAGTTAAAGTGAAGTTGAAGTTAAAGTTAAAGTTAAAGTAAAGTGAGTAGTTAAAGTTAAAAATAAAGTAAAGTTAAAATGAAAGTTAAAGTTAAAGTCAAAGTTAAAGTTAAGGTAAAGTAAGTAAAAGTCAAAGTAAAGTTAAGGTTAAATTTAAAATTTAAAGTTAAAGTTACAGTTAAAGGTTAAGGGAAATGTTAAGGTTAAAGTGAAAGTTAAAGGTTAAAGTTAAAA